>CM017197.1:37126563-37336563 GCA_004837865.1 Musa balbisiana
TTCCCTCTAGTTCTAAGTTTCGATTTTAGTTTAAGAGAGAGGTGAGTGGTATATAAAGATTGTCTCTTGAACCTATGGAAAAGAGAAAAGGGTTGTAAGAGGGTAGTTGATCTTTGCCCGTTAAAAGAAGATCATTAGTGGACGTCGATCACCTCAATAGAGGAGGAATCGAGAGTGGACATAGATCACAACAACCGAACCACTATAAATTTGGTGTGTATCTTCTTTCTACTCTTTATTACTATTATTTTTCTATTTTAACTGTTTATTACATTTACTCTAAGTTAAGCACACTTCCATATCATTTCCGATACGATTTTATTGAATCAAGCTTTTCTAAATCATTGAATTATTCTAAATCGACATCATTTTCCAAAAAGCACTAATTCACCCTCCCCTCTTAGTGTCAATTTCAATCCTAGTAGTATTCACAAAGTCGATTCCTTCCTTTGTACGTATATGATTTTTATTAGCAAGAATCATGTTTAATGATTTGCTACCAATTTTAAAATTTTCTATTGTTTGTTATAATAATATATATTTTTTGTATGAATCTAACTCTTCACATTTAGTGCAAGGAGTTAACATGTAATTGTCATATTCATTTATCAAGTTTACTAGAGAGAGAAATATGATCCTTTTTTAGCAATTTATATTTTTTACCAACTAATTTAAATCCATCATATAAATCATGAAATGCATCAAGTAATTCATTTATTCCCACCACCTGACATAGCTTGGGAGATTGTGTTTTGGGAGTACCACCACCTAACCCTAGCAGTACTATCATCGGGTTTTTTTTGAAAAAGTATAATTCATACTTTCTAACTCACAAGTGGTACCACCGCTTGGCTTGGCTTGGTAACTCACAAGTATAATCTCATATAATTGAATTGACCTTCCAATTGGCCCAATTCAACCTTGATTTAGGCCTAATGGGCTCCTAATCAAGTTGGTATGGTTACATCTAAAACCAACTCAATTAAACACTTACACTACTTCGATCAAGCCACAATAATTACATACATGAAGCCTACGTTGTCTAGCATATCATTAGTTCATCTAGCACTTCATTAGAACTTCTGGTGTGTCGTACTTTCCTTCGGAGTATTGCTCGATCCATTGGCATGTGGACCTCCTGCAACATATGATCTTCTTGGTGTAATGCTTGATCCTTCTAGCCCGATGCTCGATCTTTAACATGATGAATTCCGGCCCAACATTTGATTCTCCTACTTTAATCGATTTGTCTTTCTATAATCGAAGTTTGTTCTGCATCACTTTTCTCAAACGCTAATTAGTTCTTAAACTCATCAATTGATTTCATCATCAAAATCTAGGATTCAACAAAAGGAACTAGAGATTGATCCTATCAACCTTGAATACTACAAGGAAGATTCACAACTGATGATGGAATGGGTTGAAGCAACGAAGAACTAAGAGAATTGTTTACTTGATGAGGTAGGAAATTATTTGTCCTTCATGTTTCATCACTAATGCAATAGAAGAAGAGGAATAACATCCCCAATAGAAGGAAGATCTGCCTTGGTTAGAATGTGGTGGAAGGAGTAAGACAATATTGACTCAGACTACTTGAGAAATAAGAGATACTCAACCATCACAATCGTCTATCCAACTTGCAAAGTTAAATAGGAAGGCAGTAATATTAGTCGCACCATGAGAAAGAATCAACTTAGGTGACGAGACACATTTTCAATTGCATTAAGCAATCTGCTCACTTGTTGACATGATAGTGACGTGAATAATAGTGTCTCGACCAATGATAGCAATGATGCCGAGAAGTTGATGTTCCCGTATACTAAGTTTGAGGGTGGTGCATGGATCAAGGAGCAGTATTTTACATATGCCACCCTTGATATAAATCATGGGGCTCAAGGAAGTAGTCATAAAGTTGACACATGAAAGGGAAAAGAGAAAGTAATGGATGATTTTGAGCAAATGCAACAGAGGCTACATGATATAGATACATAGTGAAGCTTATTATATTTCCAACCATCATATTATGGAAGATCTTATGACCAATAATAGTATAATAATAATTGATCATTCTTCTTCAAACAATAATATAGTGATCAGTTTTATGATACAGAGCAATAAGTTAGTGGCAAAAGTAGAAGTTTCGATATTCTCCAACCTTCGCACCAATACATTCCACAATCATACTTACCATAGAAGCTCCTCATACATGTGTGGCTTACAACAATCAAACTATGACCATCACTACATTGATGCACTAGTGACATATAGTGTATCAGTATAACAAGTCGTGGGATCAATTTTAGAATTGAGTTTGACAAACATACCATATTGATAATATAGATATATAGGATCAAGGACCTTGATCCACCACTCATGGAGTCCCATTGTTCTTTTTATGGTAAAACAAGTATATCCATGGATCGATCTATTTTTTATTTGATTCATTTGAATCTTAAAGTTTAACTCATAACCTAATAATTCAAATTATTATTTTAGATAATTTAACATCAGGATAATCCTAAATGTGCCACAAAACTACTCTTTAAAGCTAAAAAAAGATGTATGTTACTATTCCTTTCTAATTTAGAATATTTTTAATAAAAGTATACTAAATTTATATTTACTTCCAACTTAGAAACCCTAATCTATTTTTTTTATTTTTAGATAATTTTGAAGAGTTTTTTTTGGATATCTTTCTGTGTCATCGGCATGCACCACCATGCTTAGTATAGATCGGTTGAACCTTCTTTATGATAATATTTTTAATGTTGAATAATAAAAGTTGGAATGAGCTTGAATTCTATATGATCGTTTTGTAACTCTCAGATTAAAAGGAGTATTTTATATTATCGAACTATATATGCTTTACGATTTAGATAATTGGAAAAGAACACTAAAAAAAAAAGTAGCTGTTGAGCTGGATATTTGTAACCACTAAAAAATGGATAGGAAAATACGTTCGTGAATAAATGCACTTTTTTTATGATGAAAGTATTTTATGATAAGTTGTGTCAAGAAAGAGATTTGTCAAATTGCTATTAGTTTGACTAATGACATTGTTATAGATATATACCAATAACAAAAAGTATCAAGCAAAAGGGAAGAAAAGGCAACCGCGAAAGAGAGCAGTAATGTCCCTCTCAGATATGACTTGTGTTCTTTTCAACAAATAAACAAGCGAGTTTATTGGTGAGTTATAAAACATTATAACTCACAAAGGCATAATAAGATATGACTTGTGAACTCAAACTCCTTGTGTGTTTGTAACTGCAACAATATCATATGAATACATAATGTACTTTCAGACAAATATCATAATGTCTTTTCAACAATATCATAACGTTTGACCCTCTCAGACATTACTGCTCAATAAAAGTACACAATAAGATATGACTTGTGAACTCAAACTCCTAATGTGTTCTTGTACATTAGCGAGTTATAAAACGTTAGGAGTTTTGAGTTCAGTAAGTCAAAAGGGCACATGTGAGTTCTGAGCCGTGAGTTTTGGAGTTTCAAGGTGTCATTATTTAGCTTACTTTCCCAGGTGCGGTTGCAGATATGATATTCTTTGACTTATGAGATAGGTGCAGGGCTTCAGTCCTTTTAGTGCTTGGTCTGCCTCTGGAACTCTACAACTTGCTTGTTTACTTGCTGAATATCATTTGTGTAACATATAATAGCTTAATGTTAATTACTCTCATGTTTGCAGTTTTCCCAATAAGCCCAAATAATTGGGAGCATATGCTCCCAAGATATGATTGACTACTACAGCTGACGAACAAGTGGTAGCAGACTTCAGATCCATCGGAAAAATAGCCTCCAATTCACAAATTCCCTTGAAACATTAAATGGAAGGAAGCAACAATAATCGATGGCAGATACCAACACAGCAACCACCAAAGAAATGTAATTTCTCAGCTGTTGCAATAACATCAATTCTATTGTCCTTGTCATATTAGCGTTTTTCTTTTATCATCATCATCATCTTTGGCAAACTTTTCGATCAGTAGTTCCATCATCATTTTATACATAGGCATATAATGATCATTTATCATAGTTCTCGAAAGCCTAATCTTACTATACAGATATCTTGGGGATTCATAGATCCCAACATTCTTTTCATCCATTATGACATTATCGGTTGGATCAGACTCTGAAGTTCGCAACGCCACCATATGCATGATTCTACCGGGAGGGTAAAACTGGTGCGTTTCGAATGCAACTGCTGAAATTTGCTGCTTGTCAGCTTGTAGCACTGCATTTTCCTCATCTATTATTTTTTTTACAGCAGCCACTACATCCTCCTGACTGTCACCAACAGTGGTGTCAGATTGCTCATTGATTTCCTTTTCCAATTGAAACCATAAATCACCATCTGTCAATTGATCAACAGCAGAAGCACCACCAACTTGATCTTGATGTATTAGCTCCTCTTTCTCTGTTTCCTCATTGTCTGAGTCTTTGGAACTATCAAATTGTGGTTCATTCACCATCTCATTGTCGCAATAATCAACACTAATTTTCTCTGAATTTCTTTGTGGTGCAGATGGCAGAATAGGTTCCTTCTCTTTAGTGACTGTGCCAACAGCACGACGCCGTGCACCCATGCATGTCCAAGAGGAGAATGATGACTGGCTTCTAGCAACTGCTTGTGCAACATATTGTGCACGTTTAACCATAACCTAGTAAGAACCAAGAAAGTCATAACCTCAATAAAACTGATAGTCTAAGACCTCAACTAATGAAGCATGACACAAAATTTAGTCAGATTATAGTAATTCAAATGGTTTAAATAATGCAAGTGCACAATTGCTCAAGATTGAAAGAAGAAACTACATGAGGTGGTAAATAATTGATCAGTTTGCTGAAAAGATAGTCCAAGAAATGGAAATGGAAGATAGCCTTTTATGACTGAAAGAGAAAGGAAAATGACTAACAATACACGTGAATAGATAAGTGATATCAGTAATATTTGTTGACAGACAAGTATGAGAAGTGGACTAAAGCTATCATTCATTAGCAAGCAGGTAACAGACTGTCAAGCATAAACCATAGTTATAAACAATGTTGTATCAGAGTTACCAAACTCCCAGACCCATACAATTCCAAAGTATGCTGCAACATGCATCAATCAAATCACTATTTCTACACATTCCGTGTAACTCGAGCTCTTATTACCTACTTTCACATATTATAAGATGCTTTACAAGCACAAAACCTAAACTTTCTCTGATATATATATTCATCTACCATCTCAATGTAAACGTCAACAGAATGACATTTAATTCATACAATCTGAGATAGCCAGCAAACAGTGATTCCAGTCAAAAAGTCTATCTACTTTCCATATTGCATCATAAATATGATTTATCACTATGCTCTTGGAAACCTAAGAAACTATAACTTTCTTATATTATAAAACTGCAGTGTTCATATATATCTTACCTGAGTTTTGCTGGATACAGGCCGAAGTAGAGCACCAGCACCTGCAACCTTAGCCCTTGCACTGGAAATGGATGGCAGATGAGATCCTAGGGCAGATGCGGAGCGATAAATAACATTTAAGATTCTAGTATGCTGTATTTGATCTCTCAAATCATTTAACCATGATGATGCCGTCACCTAAATGAAGTTGACAATAAATATATAGTTATAAAATAGAAGATCAGCAGGAATAACTTCAGTGGTGCTGGAAAGTCCTCACAGCAAATATTCAAAACAAGTAAATTGCAATGTGTGAACCTTGTACATCAATAGGATGGTTTATCTTGAATCACAGTTTTAACATTAGGTTTCATAATCAGCATTGTTCAAGGACAACTTGATTATCTTGTAACTTTAACATTCATTGGCTTGTCTACATGCAAACCTAAAAAAAAATCATGTAAATTTAAGATTTAGCAAAAAAAGAAATTAAATATTTGCATGACATGGTATAGATGTAGACAACTCAAAAACAGTGTTGTGCATGAACTTGATGTGATCAGATTGATTTGTGTCAGGCTTCCTTTCAGACTAGATAGAGAAAATTTCACATTACTGTCCAGCCATGTACCTAGCTGCTGGTCACTTTCACTTTCCTGTATCAGCGATGTACAACCGAATGAGTTCTAAAGAACATACCTTAATATTGGTGTTGAACAAATAAATGTAAATATACTAGAAAAGCACATGCCTATACTGGAAAAGACTACGTCAACAAGATCTCATGATAAAAACTTTTACTTTGCCAAAATATAATACAATTCATATATCAAAAAAGCAACATTTAAAGCAGGTATTCCAACAGAATCTGAAGATACTTTCTAGGATTACGGAGAGTAATTAGACATTGCTCAACAACAATCATGTCTGAGACTCAGTACAAATTTGCTAAAATAGATAATAAACCAGTAGATAACAAATCAGTGACAAAAGTATGATTGGTCCAGCAGACTAAACAAACAAAAAACGCACATGCCATTTTCATCTTATCATCAAGGCCAGAAATATTATATAATAAATAGAAAAACTATGACTACCTCAGAAAACTAGATCACGACTACTAAACTAGATTCAACTAAATAAACGACTCCATGATACCTCAGACCGGAGATCATCTATGGAAGCAGTTGAAAATGTTGGAACCAGGTCTGAGCCATTGACAACCGTAGTAATGAAATCCTTGCCAGACTCCGCCAACTCCCATGTCATGCAAGCAGCTGGCATACAAAAAAAAGAATTTAACAATGGAACTGCAATTACTAAGCATAATCTTGTATTATTCTCTGATTTTTCACAGGCCAAAATAAATTTATCATATGTTTATATCTTGACATCAAAGAGTCAGCATGGATCAGCTTGGGAGCTAAAGCTCCAGAGAACGGAGATCTATGGATGCTTCAACAAACATTTTGTGTACGATTATCAACACAAAATTTCATTCACCAAAATTCTAGCCAAGATAGATATAAATCCTAGTATGCTGGTGGGTGAAGATAAGCCAAAGTGTCCAATAGATAAAATTTGTTCCATCAACAAGGTGCAACCACAAAAAAATGCAAAGGTCCTAGCAATTTATTTGTAATAAAAATTATCTTTCACTGGAACCTCTACTTAGAAACAAAGATCATAATATGCAAAAATCATTCATGGTTACCAGCAAAGTGATGAGATGCTCTGTCTAGACCTGAATCGGAACCAAACCAGCATGGCAGTTCGCCAGTTCCAAACTGAACAGGAATCAGCCCTAGGCGGTTCGGTTTCGGTTCCTGGTTTTGGAAAATCGGAACTGATGGTTCCTAAACCGACAGTTCAGGTTTTGGTTTGAATTGCTCATTCACGATTTTTTTAAAAAAGTAAAAAGGCTCGATCAAACAAGCTTAACCGATTGTTGGGCTGACCATTTGAGCCCCAACAGTCCAATGATCGATTGTTACGGGCAAATGACTAGTTTGCCCCTCCCAAAGTCATATAATGGTTATTTTCAAGGGTATTTTGATCGTTTCATAATTTAAAAAATATAAAATAAAATGACAATTTTAACCCTTTCAACAGCTAAATAACTAATTTTGGGGGCATTTTAGGGATGGAAAAACTCTAAAACCTATAAATACCACCTAACCTGTCATTCTTCCTTTGATTAAGCATTCATAAGACTTTCTTTTGCCCTTTTACGCTCTCTTATGCTCCTTGATCACACTCTTTAAGCTCTCTCCCTGATTTTGATGGCAACCGGAAACCACTACTTCACTGAGAAGAATTTTGGAAGTCCGACTATAGCAATTCAAGAAATCTAGCACATTATCATCAAGATGAAGGAATTCAATATAGGAGCCAAAGTAACGGCAAACATCTTGAAGCTTCATTTTAAGAAGGTCCAAAATATCGATGGCTCCTTCCATGTCATCTACAATTACTACGGCCAAATTTTCAAATTCAATTGAAGAGGATATAGAACCTTTTAGAAGTACCTTCAAAAGAAAAATCCAATAAAAAAAATCAAACACAAATTTCCAAGTACCCCACTAATCCTACTTTTTATTTTTCCCTTGAAAAAAATTGCAAAGAATTATCTAGATTTATTTCTGTCGAACAATGTCTTTTAGTTTTGGTAAAAAAAGTTGATTTTCTTGATTATTGTCAAAACGTTTAGAATCTCGCTGCCAATGTATTCCTCGAACTACTCTTACCCACGTTGTATATAATCTTTTTAAAAAAGGAAAAATAGTTTTACAAAAGTTATTTCGAGCTTTTGACGGTCGTGTTTCTATTTATTCTGATATTTGGAGTAACAAATACACTCCTCTAAGGGTATCACTTATTATTGGATTGATAATCAATTGGATCATGCAAAAAAGAATTATTGCTTTTAGAGGTTTTGATGAACGACATACTACCGATAACATCTATAAAATGATAAAAACTATTTTAGAATGATTTTTTTTTTTAATTGGTTTTGACAATGCCTTTGAAAATACCACTTGTATTCCTGAACTAGAAGAAGTGTTAACAACCAACTTTTGGTGGTGTTTTTCCTATATTAGGTGTTCTTGCCGTGTTTTACATTTATGTGTACAGTATATGATGTCTTGAAAATTTTCTTTCTCCAATTAAGCAAGCAATTTCATACTTGTGAGGTCATCCACAAATAACAAGAGTGGGCTAGATTTTGCAAATTAAATGGCAAAAGACCCAAAAGATTTCCTAAGGACGTTCGTACCCAATTTAATTCTACCTATGAATTCATTTAATGAATATTTTTTAATATAGAGAATTATTATGTACTTTTATTGCAAGTAATGTTATACAATTTATATCCACAACAATGGCATGTTTGTGTCAAAATTTTAATTATACTTTATACGGTTTTTATTATCCTACTGCTTATATATTTTTAATTGTTTGTGTTATATGCAGTGCCCGAGTCTCACACACACTAATTACAAATAGCAAGCCAATAAAAGTACAAATAATATGTATATGTTACCCTTACTTCATAATATAATTTGTGATATCTATACTTAATAAATATAATAAATGATATGCTCATATTTTCAACCTTTAAGATTGAAGTATATGCTTTCCAAAAATATCATTCTAGGTGTTCTATATAATGTTAGCTAAGTATGCATAAGCTTTAATGTTTATGTTAAGCATAGTGCAAGAAGCCAAAGTGTGCTAGCGAACTTGAATATAAGGTTTAATTATGATAATAAGTGTACATATAGTGACTAGAAGTGACGATTGAATTGTAATCGATGTTAAGTGAATCTTAAGGCCGGAATGAGTTTTAACATAATTAAAATAAGAAAGTTTAAGTTTTAAACCTCATGCATATGGAGGATCATAAGCCACTTACTCATGGATGGAGTAATGAAAAATTAAATAGGGATGCAAATCAAAGAGAAGTATTGTACTAAATGTTGAGATATTTAAGTGAGATTGAAGGATAAGTTTAGATCAAAAATGTCATCTTTGTCCAAACCAAATTAAACTCAATTAGAATTGCTATAACATTAAAATTATATTACTAAAAGAAATAAGACAAGAAACAAAAAGGAAAACTTGAAATGAAGCCTAATGGGATTAAATCATAGACCTCAAGGTAACCTCCTAAGCACCTCTACCTTAATGTTGGCCTCATCCTCTTTACCTAGCTGATAACCCACGATCCTTCCTCTTCTTCAACCATTCTCTCCTCTTCTCTCAGGATGACCAAGAAACTCCAGCTCTAAGGAAGATTGAGGTAAGAAAAACTCAACTCTTCCCTTGTCCTAGGGTTTCAATTTTACAAATTATATGCTGATATTTTTAGCTGCTTTTGAGTAACCTAGACTTCAAATTTATTTGTGATGTTTGGATATGTTTTGGATGATTCTCTTATGGTTCTAAGGCCACTAATATGACCTTAATCTAAAATCGGTGTATAGAGTTATTATGGTCCCAATCTAAGGTACTCAGAATCCTCTGTTCTCTAAGAAGAGATTCTGTTCAAACTAAATTAACCCCCTTAAGGATATGATTAGGCTCTAGCCTTTTGATATGTTTTAAAAAATTCTCTTAAAGTTCTGTGAGATTTAGAATCGAGTTAATACCACCTCTGTACACCAAAATATGAGATTTATAAGTTCAGACATTTCGAACAAAGTTTCAATAGAATAAAATAGGTGTTGGTAATTGAATTAGAATGGTAGTTTAGCCTCCAAATGATTTGGTTTTAAATTGAATTTTGGTGTGTACTTAGTTTTATATGTTTTCTAGTTTTCTAGTTTTTTACAAAATTTCATGGTAATTCAAGATATCATTTGATCAGCTAGAATAGTGAAGTAAAATTTCTTCGCAGAATTGTGCGATGATTTGATTGATGTTAGCTAGTTCATTTGATTATAGAGTGACTTGTTAGACAATTTGGTGATGGAATCTATATAAATTTTTAGGTTAAGTATAGTATATTTTACGAGGGATTTTATCAACTTTTTCTATCGATTATTGCAATGATAGGTGTATAAATCGATAATTCAAAAGGTAAGGTTCTTAAATAATGTATCTCATGACCCTATGCTCCCAATTTGATAGGTGTATCACTCCCTAGCACACTCAATCGTTAAGGAATATGATCTTTCCTTAACATATTTATTTTTAAGTTCAATCAGATAAGTATTAAGTTCAATTGACTACAAAATAGTGATCGTATAAATTATCATATCCATAATATATTTTGGAAAACATGTTTCGACTGATATGATTGTTATGAGCTAAATGTAAATATATATATTTTGTAAACATAAAAATATATGAATTACGATAAGATTGTCTTATATGCATGCATATATAATGATGTGCAATGTGGGAGAGCACATGTATTCTATGACATATAGTGTGAGAGTGCACAAATATGTTACGGCATGCAATGTACGTATGTATTATTACATGCAGTGTGGGAGTGCATGTATATATTATAACATGTGGTGTGGGAATGCACGTATATATGATGGCATGTAGCGTGGGAGTGCACGTATATATTATGATATAGGGTGTAGAAGTTAATGAATTTGGTACATTTCCTATACGTGCATATAAATATTCTGAATTATTTCGACATAGAATTTTACCTCTTTATTTTACATACGCTATGTTGTAGGGTTATTCTTACGAAAAAAAGTCATAGGATGAGGTGTTTATTGTTAAGTATCTTATGACGATGATTTTAAAATATAGTATACATGACATGATGCATGCTCACTTGTATAAAACCATAAAGGCTTATATTTACTAAGTGATTATTCACTATAGACCCTATTTTGCAAGTAAGGATACAAGTACTCCACCCAAGTGATTGGGAAGAGATGTGAGCACGTGTAAGCTCATGCCAGCGCAGATATGGACATTCACCTATGGGCATTTTATGTGTATAAATTTTAGACATGTTATGTTTGGGTTTTTTTTCAGTTAGATGTTATAATTATGTACAGGTGTCAAAAACATTGGCTATTAGGGAAAACCCTATCAATTTTGTTTAGTAATTTAGCATATTTTAATTTTTAGATTACCTACTTTCCGTTGCATTCCTATTGATAGTAGTAATGAAAAATTAAAATGTGACATCCTACTTTAGTCATACATAGTTAGCACTAATGCCTTGAGGGTAAATCAATTTCTACAAGGACTCAGAGTAGAAATTTATCAGGATGTAAGGATGATAATGAATGCCCCAGATATTCTCTATTCCCTAGTAGCAGAAAAGGCATTAGAGGTAATGGAGGTTGAATAAAGAATTTTCAAGCCTAATAGATGTGTCACAACCAAGATATGCCAAGGAAGGGTAGGCCTCCATAATAGATTTTGAGCAGCAAAAGAAAATGGCACCAAGGTCAAGGACAACAATAGAGGCAACCCAAACGCCCTATACAAGGAAAAGTAGGCCAAACGTCCTAATCTTCTCAGCTAGTTCAAGCATAAAGATCCACTTGTCCTGAATGTGAGAAGCATCATATGGGGGAATATTTTAAAGGTAAAGGGCTATGTTCTCGATGTAGAAAGCCAGGACATTTAGTAAGGAACTGCATAACAATTTCATCAGAATAAAGAAAAGTACTAGACAAAGTCTTTGTGATGACCAAGAAAGAAGTAGAGGCTAGCTTATCAATAATCTCAAGTTAGATATTTATTTATGACATTTCCTTATATGCATTAATTTATTCTGGCGCCACGCATTCTTTTGCATCACTAGCTTGTGTGAAGAAACTAGACAAACTATCTAAAACACTAAATGTGATATATTGCATAGTTGTCCATCAGGGGATATAATGTATTCAAGTCAGGGATTTGGATCATGTCCAATTCAGATTACCAACAAAGAATTAATTGCAAACCTGATAATATTAAACATACAAGATTTTAATGTTATACTGGGCATGGACTAGTTGTTTAAGCATCATGCTTTCATTGATCGCAGTACGAAGATGGTAGTATTTCAACCTCCAGGGTCAATAAAGTTTGTATTTGTTGGTCTAAAGAAAAGAGATCAATCCCTTTTATCTCGACAATGAAAGAAAGGAGACTTTTAAATGGTGGTTGCATAGGATATCTAGCAAATGTGATTAACACTGAGGTGGAACCAAAGTTCAAGCCAAAGGATGTGCCAGTTGTGAGCGAATTCCTTCAGGTGTTTCCAAAGGATCTCCTTAGATTGCCACCAAATAGGGAGATTGAATTCGTTATAGACTTAATGCTAGGGACTGAACCTATTTCTAAAGCACCTTATAAAATGGCTCCAATAGAACTGAAGGAATTAAAGATGCAATTACAGGAGCTCCTTAATAAAGGGTTCATTCGCCTTACCTTTTCACTATGGTGTCACGGACTTAGCTGGAATTGCCTAAGTCATGATGCACCCTTGCTGTTACGAACGGTCGTCGCGTATCCACAACAACTTCGTTCAACGAACCGTTCGTCGCTCCCATCTACATGTACAGCTACTTGGCAGCATGTTTTGTCTTGGTTTTGAGCCCTTTTGCTCGTAAAAATGTAAGTTCCAACAAGTTGCAGTGCTACAGTGCGATTGCTCACCGAACCGAGCAAAACAGCCCCAAAACAGCTCAAAACGGCTCCGTTTTCGTGTGTTACGAGCTGATTTCTACAGTCCGTTGCTGTAGCCAAAACGTCAGCTATCTCAGCCCCTTGGAACCACCCGAGTGGCACCATGGGGGATGGGGCTTCGGTATTGAGTCGGGCGTTGAACAACCTTTCGCAAGTTCGTACGTTACCTTGACGCGAACTTGTTGTGCCCGGCACCCGGTGAGCAGGTGTTTGTGGACTTGCAGCTATTCGTTCAACCTTCTAAAGTCCTTGTTTTCCTCCTCTCCCTCTTTTCTCTTGTGCACGCAAGGTGCTCACTGAATTGCTTGTAAAGCTTCCCCTTTTTGCGAGACTTCGGGACTTATCTGTCGCTCGTTCTTTGAACTAATCAACTTTCTCTTTTACAGGTCCTTCGGGACCTGCGAGAGGTTCTTCGAACTAATCAACTTTCTCTTTTACAGGTCCTTCGGGACCTGCGAGAGGTTGCAAGTGGGCTGATATTTGCGGACGCATATCCTAAGTGCGCAGCATGACTTGGCAATGCAAGCTAAGTTCGCATCTTGGCCGCAAGGGTGCATCACATCTTAGGCAATTCCAGCTAAGGCTGTGACATTGTGGTATCAAAGCGGGCAAGCAATTCGAGCAAGCAGCGAAAGAACTTTGCATTTTCGCCATGGCAAAGCATCGTGGCGAATCAAGCAAGACGGGGCAAGCCGGACCCTTGCCCCAAGCAGCCACAGGTGGGCTGCAAGTGCATACTCGCTCTCATGTCGTTGGAGCCACTCAAGTGGAGCACGGCAACGAACATGACGAGCGAGAAGTTGGTTACTCTCCACGAGCGGAGGAGGCGTAATCTAGAGTGCTAATCGGGAAGAAGAGCCATAAGGAGAGACTTACAGCGGCGGAAACCCGCTTGGATGTTCTTGAAGCGAACTTGGAGGAACTCTACCATGGCCAACGAAGGCTTGTTGGGGTAGAGAGCTCGCAAGAAGAAGCAGAGTCCCGGATCGACAAGGTTGAGGCCCTAGTCGATCGATTGTCAGATGACACTAAAGACTTCGTGCAACACCTACAGGAGGTCATGGCGGAACTCACTTCCACGGTGACCATATTCACGAGGGCGCTGAATGCGGGAGGAAGCAACACCCGCGTTGCACCGACACAAAACTTGAGGGCACCCGAGCCGCATTGTTATGGAGGTGCCCAAGATGCTAAAGAGCTCGAGAATTTCCTATTCAACATGGAACAATACTTTCGAGCTACGAGGCCCGATTTTGAAGAAACCAAAGTTTCTATAGCAACCATGTATCTGAACGGAGATGCAAAACTTTGGTGGCGAACCCGTTGGGAGGAGATCCAACAAGGTCGGTGTCCAGTGGATACATGGGAAGACTTGAAGCGGGAGTTAAGGACTCAATTCCTACCGGAGAACACAGAGTTCGTCGCAATAAGGAAGCTGAGACAACTCCGCTAAAGTGCTTCCATTTAAGACTACGTGAAGCAACTTTCTGTGCTAATGCTGGACATATAGGACATGTCCGAGAAGGATAAGCTGTTTAGCTTTCTTGATGGTTTAAAGCCATGGGCTCAACAAGAACTACATTGAAGGAATGTCACTGATGTGATCGGGGCAATTGCTGCCGTAGAAAGGCTCAACGACTTTGTTTCCTCTGAAGACTCGGGAAAAAGGAAACAATCGCCCTCCAAAATATTCTCGAGGGAAGGAGTCCGGGGGCGAACAAAGAAAGAAGAATTCCCACAAAGGGCCAAGCCCAAAAGGCAAGGCCCCGAAACCTGACGGATGTTTCTTGTGCGAAGGACCGCACATGGTGAGAGAGTACCCACAAAAACAGGTACTCAATGCTTTAACAGCTTCTATCCACCCCCCCGATCAGACAAAGGCAAGGCTGTCGCTCTTAGTTCGAGTAGTTCTGAATCCAATAGTGATGATGAGGAGTCGCAAGGACCCCGGATGGGAGCAATGCATTTGTTGAACGCCATATGGGGTCAAGTGGGGGAGAACACGAAGGTAAGGCTACTAAAAGCAAGAAGTGGCGAGTTGATGTACATAGACATTAAGCTCAATGGCCAAACGACTCGTGGAATGGTGGACACGGGCGTTACCCACAACTTCATTGTCGATCGAGAAGCAATGCGACTTGGGCTGATCTTGGAGAAGAGCCCAAGTCGAATGAAGGTAGTGAACTCGGAGGCCAAGCAAATCTCCGGGTTGACAAAGGGAGTTCCCATCAGGATCGGAACATGGAGAGGGAGCACAAACATGATGGCGGTGCCATTGGACGATTTCCAAGTAATCCTTGGAATGGAATTTATGCACGCGGCGAAGTTGGTACCCGTCTGGTTCCCGTCTGTTCCTAAACTCCCTATGCGTGATGGGAGGTAACGACCCCTGTGTGGTTCCCGTCCCTCGGAGAGGAACCAAGGAACCCCAACAAATATCGACACTATAATTGAAGAAAGGGGTGCGGAAAAGTGAATTAACATTCGTGGCTGCTATGAAGCTAGAGCCACTCGACGAGAAGGTCATTTATGAACCTGCTGTGGTGACGAACGTCCTATAAGAGTTCATAAACGTTATGCCACCTGAGTTGCCGAAGAATTTTCCGCTTATCACATCAAGCTAGAGCCAGGAGTGAAGCCTCCAGCGAAACCACCCTACCGCATGCCCCTGCCAGAGTTGGCCGAGCTCAGAAAGCAGTTAGGTGAATTGCTAAGCGGTGGTCTCATCCGCAGTTCCAAGGCACCATTCGGAGCTCCAGTCCTCTTCCAGAAGAAACAAGATGGGAGCCTCCAACTATGCGTCGATTACCAAGCCCTCAACAAAGTGACAGTGAAGAACAAGTATCCCATCCTACTCATCGTGGACTTGTTCAACCAATTGAGCAAGGCCAAGTATTTCTCAAAACTCGACCTTCGGTCGAGGTATTGGCAGGTGCGCATTACTGAAGGCGACGAAGTGAAGAGTACCTGTGTGACCAGGTATGGAGCGTTTGAGTTCTTGGTGATGCCATTTGGTTTAATCAACACTCCGGTCACGTTCTGCACTCTCATGAACCAGCTATTCAAAGAGTATTTGGATAAGTTCGTGGTCATCTACTTAGATGATATCGTCGTCTACAGTCAAACGCTCGAGGAGCATGTCAAGCACCTTCAGACAATTTTCAAGGTTCTCAAGAAGAACACTTTGTTCGTGAAAAGGGAGAAATGCTACTTTGCTCAAACAGAGATCTTATTCTTGGGGCATCGAATCGGTAATGGCTCCATTCGGATGGATAAATCGAAGGTGCAAGCGGTTGCGGAATGGCGAACTCCAAAGAAGGTGCTAGAGTTGAGATCCTTCCTTGGTTTCGTCAACTACTATTGATGCTTCATAGCGGGGTACTTGAAGCGTGCAACTCCACTGACGGAGTTGTTGAAGGAGCAGTCTTGGAGGTGGTCTGATAAATGTGAAATTGCATTTCAAGATCTGAAGGCTGCTATTTTGGAAGAACTGGTGCTCAAATTGCCAGACTATGGGGAGCCCTTTGAAGTCTATACAGATACTTCAGACTTCGCTATTGGGGGAGTACTCATGCAGGAGGGTCATCCGGTGGCCTACGAGAGCCACAAGCTCAACGAGAACGAGTAGCGGTATCTAATGCACGAGAAGGAGATGACAACGGTGATCCACTGTCTATGAGTTTAGCGACACTACCTTCTCGGATTGCAATTTGTTCTGAGGACAGACAACATCTCTCTGAGTTATTTCCAAACTCAGAAGAAACTTTCCCCAAAGCAAGCACGATGACAGGACTTCCTGGTTGAATTTGATATGGCAATGGAGTACAAGCCTGGAAAGGCAAATATCGTGGTCGATGCATTGAGTCGGAAAGTGAAGTGTATGAATACCGTACAATTGGAGAGCAGAGGCCAAGCAAGTCACTTGCACTACAACTTCCTTTCCGAGATCAGGGATGGACTGTACAGTGATCCCTAGGCAATAACCCTGATGCAACTCATTAAAGAAGGCAAGGCACAACGGTTTTGGGTCTAGGAGGGACTCGTCTACACAAAAGGGAATAGGGTTTATGTCTCTCGACTGGACAATTTGAGACGTAAACTCTTGAGAAAGTGTCACGATTCCCTTTGGGCTGGACATCCGGGCATTCACAGAACCATGACTCTCGTGGAGAGGGCCTTCTACTGGCCGAAGATGGGGACTGATGTGGAGGAATATGTTCGAACGTGCCTCACTTGCCAACAAGACAAGGTGGAGTAGCGGAAGCCGATGAGACTTTTGGAGCCGTTGCCTATACCAGAAAGGCCGTGGGAGAGCATTTCCTTGGACTTCATATCAAGCTTGCCATTAGTAGGGAGACTCGGATCGATACTCGTGATGGTCGATCGATTTTCTAAGTATGCAACTTTCATTGCTGCTCCCCTACACTGTTCAGCAGAGAAGGCGGCCAAGTTGATGATGAAGGATGTGGTAAAGTATTGGGGAGTCCCGCACAATATCATCAATGATCGAGACGCTCGGTTCCTGGGACGATTCTGGACCAAGCTATTCAAATTGTTGAGGTCTAAGTTATACTTCTCCACAAGCCGCCACCCCTAAACGGATCGCTAAACAGAAAGGATAAACTCGCTCCTAGAGCAATATCTTCGGCACTACATGAGTGCCAACCAACGAGATTGGGTGAAGCTGTTGGACGTTGCCCAATACTCCTATAACTTGCAATGGAGTTTTGCGTCCAACAAGAGCCCCTTCGAGATCATTACAGGACAACAACCGTCAACTCCTCACACCATGGTGATCGGGTATACTGGGAGTAGTCCGTCAGCCTACCACTTCACAAAGGAGTGGCATCGAAATGCAGATATTGCGTGGGCTTACTTGGAGAAGGCGACAAAAAGGATGAAGAAGTGGGCAGATTTGGGAAGGCGACCACAAGAGTTCAAGGTCAGCGATTTGGTGTTAGTAAAGCTTCAACCAACATCACTCCAACTCTTTAGGAACAAAGTACACAAAGGATTGGTGCGCAAGTATGAAAGGCCCTTCCCAATTATCAGCAGGGTGGGCAACGTCTCTTACAAGTTGCAGCTGCCGGCGTGGTTCAAAATTCACAATGTTCTTCACGCTAGCAACCTAAAAGCCTACCACTCGGATCCGCAATATGCTTCCCGAAGTGTTCCAACTCGGCTACCCCCCACCAGAGTCTCCTACGAGAAGCGAGTTGAAACCATTTTAGCGGATCGCAAGATAAAGCTACCCAATGGAGCTGAGCAGACCGAGTACTTGGTGAAGTGGTGAAAGCTTCCCCGAACTGAAGCCAGTTGGGAGCCCGAAGACGCCCTACTGTCACAGCCTTAGTTGGAATTGCCTAAGGTGTGAAGCACCCTTGCGGCCAAGACGCGAACTTAGCTTGCGTTGCCTAAGTCGCGCTTCGCTCTTGCGACCTGTAAAAGAAAAAGTTGATTAGTTCGAAAGAATGAGCGACGGACAAGTCCCGACGTCTCACGAAAAGGAGAAGCTTTATAAGCAATTCAGCGAGCACCTTGCGTGCACAAGAGAAAAGAGGGAGAGGGGGAAAACAAGGACTTTAGAGGGTTGAACGAACAGCTGCAAGTCCACAAATAGCTGCTCACTGAGTGCCAGGCGCGACAACAAGTTCCCATCAAGGTAACGTGCGAACTTGCGAAAGGTTGTTTAACGCCCGACACTATACCGAAGCCCCATCCAGCCCTATGCCACCCGGGGGGTTCCAAGGGGCTGAGATGGCTGACGTTTTGGTGAACGGAGGCGGATTGCGAAAAGCAGCCTGTGGCACACGAAAACGGAGCTGTTTTGGGCTATTTTGGGGCTGTTTTGATCGGTTCGGTGAGCGGTCGCTTTGTAGCACCGCAACTTATTCGAACTTACATTTTTACAAGCAAAATGACTCAAAACCAAGGCAAAACATGCTGCCAAACATTTGTACATATAGATGAGAGCGACGAACGATTCGTTGAATGGAGTTGTTGCGGGTGCGCGACGATCGTTCATGACATTCTCCCCCACTTAAACTGTCGACACCTTCGTCGATGCTTGTTGATAGTTTTTTATGATTGCTTCTTCATGTCGTAGGGCGTCTTCGGGCTCCGAACTGGCTTCGGTTCGGGGAAGCTTTCGCCACTTCACCAAGTACTCTATCTGCTTAACTCCATTGGGTAGCTTCTTCTTGCGGTCTGCCAGAATGGTTTCAGCTCGCTTCTCGTAGGAAGCTGTGATGGGAGGTAGCCGAGTTGGAACACTTCGGGAAGCATCTTGCGGATCCGAGTGGTAGGCTTTTAGGTTGCTGGCATGAAGAACGTTGTGAATTTTGAACCACGCCGGCAGCTGCAACTTATAGGAGACGTTGCCTACCCTACTGATAATTGGGAAGGGCCCTTCATACTTACGCACCAATCCTTTGTGGACTTTGTTCCTAAAGAATTGGAGTAATGCTGGTTGGAGCTTTACCAACACCAAATTGCCAACCTTGAACTCCTGCGGTCGCCTTCCCAAGTCTGCCCACTTTTTCATCCTTTTTGCCGCCTCCTCCAAGTAAGCCCGTGCAATATCTGCATTTCGGTGCCACTCCTTTACGAAGTGGTAGGCTGACGAACTACTCCCAGTATACCCAATTGCCATGGTATGAGGAGTTGACGGTTGTTGTCTTGTAATGATCTCGAAGGGGCTCTTGTTGGATGCAGAGCTCCATTGCAAGTTGTAGGAGAATTGGGCAATGTCCAATAGCTTCACCCAATCTCGTTGGTTGACACTCACGTAGTGCCGAAGATATTGCTCCAAGAGCGAGTTTATCCTTTCAGTCTGGCCATTCGTCTGGGGGTGGAGGCTTGTGGAGAAGTATAACTTTGAACCCAACAATTTGAATAACTCGGTCCAGAATCGTCCTAGGAACCGAGCATCTCGATCACTAATGATATTGTGCGGGACTCCCCAATACTTTACAACATCCTTCATCATCAGCTTGGTTGCCTCTTCCGCTGAATAGTGTAGGGGAGCAGTAATGAAAGTTGCATACTTTGAAAACCGATCGACCACCACGAGTATCGATCCGAGTCTCCCTACAAGTGGTAAGCTTGAAATGAAGTCCAAGGAAATGCTCTCCCATGGCCTTTCTGGTACAAGCAACGGCTCCAAAAGTCCCACCGGTGCTCCACCTTGTCTTGTTGGCAAGTGAGGCATGTTCGAACATATTCCTCCACATCAGTCCCCATCTTCGGCCAGTAGAAGGCCCTCTCCACGAGAGCCAACGTTCTGTGAATGCCTGGGTGTCCAGCCCAAAGGGAATCGTGACACTCTCTTAAGAGTTCACACCTCAAATTGTCCACTCGAGGAACATAAACACTATTCCCTTTTGTGTAAACGAGTCCCTCCTGGACCTAAAATCATCGTGCTTTGCCTTCTTTGATGAGCTGCATCAGGATAACTGCCTGGGGGTCACTATACAGTCCATCCCTGATCCTAAAAAGGAAGTTGGAGTGCAACTGACTTGCTTGGCCTCCGCCCTCCAATTGTACGACATTCACGCGCTCTACCTTCCGACTTAATGCATCGGCCACGACATTTGCCTTTTCAGGCTTATACTCCATTGCCATATCAAATTAGCCAAAAAGTCCTAACATCGTGCTTGCTTTGGGGTAAGTTTCTTTTGTGTTTGGAAATAGCTCAAGGCGATGTAGTTTGTCCTCAGCACAAATCGCGATCCGAGAAGGTAGTGTCGCCAAACTCGTAGACAGTGGATCACCACTGTCATCTCCTTCTCATGCACTGGATACCGCCTCTCGGTCTCGCTGAGCTTGCGGCTCTCGAAGGCCACTAGATGACCCTCCTGCATGAGTACTCCCCCAATAGCGAAGTCCGAAGCATCTGTATAGACTTCAAAAGGCTCCCCATAGTCTGGCAATTTGAGCACCGGTTCTTCCGTAACAGCAGCTTTCAGATCTTGGAATGCTATTTCACATTTGTCAGACCACTTCCAAGGCTGCTTTGAGAGTGCAGAACGTGGCCGAGCGTTGGTTAAGCCAAAAGGCATCACCAAGAACTCAAACGCTCCATACCTGGTCATACAGGTAGTCTTCGCTTCGTCGCCTTTAGCAATGCGCACCTGCCAATACCCTGACCAAAAGTCGAGTTTTGAGAAATACTTAGCTTTGCCCAACTAATCGAACAAGTCCGCGATGAGCGGGATAGGATACTTATTCTTCACTGTCACTTTGTTGAGGGCTCGGTAATCAACGCCATAGTCGGAGGCTCCCATCTTGTTTCTTCTGGAAGAGGACTGGAGCTCCGAATGGTGCTTTAGAGCTGCGATGAGACCACCGCTTAGTAGTTCGCCTACTGCTTTCTGAGTTCAGCCAACTCTGGTGGGGGCATGCGGTAGGGTGGTCTCGCTGGAGGCTTTACTCCTGGCTCCAGCTCGATGCTGTGATCTACGCCTCTGCGTGGTGGAAGAGTCTTTGGCAACTCGGGTGGCATAACATCATTCTCCGCCCTCCAATTGTACGACATTCACGCGCTCTACCTTCCGACTTAATGCATCGGCCACGACATTGCCTTTCAGGCTTATCTCCATTGCCATATCAAATTAGCCAAAAAGTCCTAACATCGTGCTTGCTTGGGGTAAGTTTCTTTTGTGTTTGGAAATAGCTCAAGGCGATGTAGTTTGTCCTCAGCACAAATCGCGATCCGAGAAGGTAGTGTCGCCAAACTCGTAGACAGTGGATCACCACTGTCATCTCCTTCTCATGCACTGGATACCGCCTCTCGGTCTCGCTGAGCTTGCGGCTCTCGAAGGCCACTAGATGACCCTCCTGCATGAGTACTCCCCCAATAGCGAAGTCCGAAGCATCTGTATAGACTTCAAAAGGCTCCCCATAGTCTGGCAATTTGAGCACCGGTTCTTCCGTAACAGCAGCTTTCAGATCTTGGAATGCTATTTCACATTTGTCAGACCACTTCCAAGGCTGCTCCTTCAGCAACTTCGTCAGTGGAGTTGCACGCTTCGAGTACCCCGCTATGAAGCGTCGATAGTAGTTGACGAAACCAAGGAAGGATCTCAACTCTGGCACCTTCTTTGGAGTTCGCCATTCCGTAACTGCTTGCACTTTTGATTTGTCCATGCGAATGGAGCCATCACCGATTCGATGCCCCAAGAATAAGATCTCTGTTTGGGCAAAGTAACATTTCTCCCTTTTCACGAACAAAGTGTTCTCCTTGAGAACCTTGAAAATTGTCCGAAGGTGCTGGACATGCTCCTCGAGCGTTTGACTATAGACGACGATATCGTCTAAGTAGACGACCACGAACTTATCCAAATACTCTTTGAATAGTTAGTTCATGAGAGTGCAGAACGTGGCCGGAGCGTTGGTTAAGCCAAAAGGCATCACCAAGAACTCAAACGCTCCATACCTGGTCATACAGGTAGTCTTCGCTTCGTCGCCTTTAGCAATGCGCACCTGCCAATACCCTGACCAAAAGTCGAGTTTTGAGAAATACTTAGCTTTGCCCAACTAATCGAACAAGTCCGCGATGAGCGGGATAGGATACTTATTCTTCACTGTCACTTTGTTGAGGGCTCGGTAATCAACGCCATAGTCGGAGGCTCCCATCTTGTTTCTTCTGGAAGAGGACTGGAGCTCCGAATGGTGCTTTAGAGCTGCGGATGAGACCACCGCTTAGTAGTTCGCCTAACTGCTTTCTGAGTTCAGCCAACTCTGGTGGGGGCATGCGGTAGGGTGGTCTCGCTGGAGGCTTTACTCCTGGCTCCAGCTCGATGCTGTGATCTACGCCTCTGCGTGGTGGAAGAGTCTTTGGCAACTCGGGTGGCATAACATCATTGAACTCTTTCAGGACGTTCGCCACCACAGCAGGTTCTTGAATGGCCTTCTCGTCGAGTGGCTCTAGCTTCATAGCAGCCACGAATGTTAGTTCACCTTTTCGCACCCCTTTCTTTAGTTGCAATGCCGATATGTGTTGGGGTTCCTTGGTTCCTCTCCAAGAGACGGGAACCATGCAGGGATCGTCACCCCCCATCATACACAAGGAGTTTAGGAACGACATTGGCACCAACTTCGCCACGTGCATGAACTCCATTCCAAGGATCACTTGGAAGTTGTCTAGTGGCACTGCCATCATGTTGGTGTTCCGATCTTGATGGGAACTCCCTTCGTCAACCTGGAGATTCGCTTGGCCTCCGAGTTCACTGCCTTCATTCGACTTGGACTCTTCTCCAAGATCAATCCAAGTCGCTTTGCTTTTGAATCGACAATGAAGTTGTGGGTGGCACCCGTGTCCACCATTGCACGGGTCGTTTGGCTATTTAGCTTGATGTCCACGTACATCAGTTCACCAATTCCTACTTTTTGTAGCTTTGTCTTCGTGTTCTCCCCCACTTGACCCCGCATGGCGTTTAATAAACGCATTGCCCCCATCCGGGGGTCCTTGCGACTCCTCATCGTCGCTACTGGATTCAGAACTGCTCGAACTAAGAGCGACAACTTTGCCCTTGTCCGATCGAGGGGGGTGGATGGAAGCTATTAAAGCATTGAGTGCCTGTTTTTGTGGGCACTCCCTCATCATGTGCAGCCCTCCGCACAAGAAGCATCCTCCAGGTTTTGAGGCCTTACATTTTGGGTTTGGCCCTTTGTGGGAACTCTTCTTCTTTTGTTCGCCCCAAGCTACTTCCCTCAAGAATGTTTTGGAGGGCGATTGCTTGAAGATTGTTTCCTTCTTCCCGGGTCTTCAGAGGAAACAAAGTCGGTGAGCCTTTCTGCAGCAGCAATTGCCCCGACCACATCGGTGACATTCCTTCAATTTAGTTCTTGTTGAGCCCATGGCTTCAGACCATCGAGAAAGCTGAACAGCTTGTCCTTCTCGGACATGTCCTGTATGTCCAGCATTAGCGCAGAAAATTGTTTTACATAGTCTCGGATGGAAGTACTCTGATGGAGTTATCTCAACTTCCTTCTTGCGACGAACTCTGTGTTCTCTGGTAGGAACTGAGTTCTCAACTCCCGCTTCAAGTCCTCCCATGTATCAATTCGACACCGACCTTGTTGGATCTCCTCCCAACGGGTTCGCCACCAAAGTTTCGCATGTTCGTTCAGATACATTGTTGCTATAGAAACTTTGGTGTCTTTAGAATTGGGCCTCGTAGCTTGAAAGTATTGTTCCATGTCGAATAGAAAAATCTCGAGTTCTTTGGCATCTCTGGCCCCTCCATAACCATGAGGCTCGGGTGCCCTCAAGTTTTGTGGTGGTGCAACGCGGGTGTTACTTCCTCCCGCATTTAGTGCTCTAGTGAGCATAGCCACCCTTGAGTGAGTTCCGCCACCACTTCCTGCAGGTGCTGCACGAAGTCTTTGGTGTCATCTGACAGTCGGTCGACTAGGGCCTCGACCATATCGATCCTGGACTCCGCTTCCTCTTGCAAGCTCTCTACCTCGACAAGCCTTTGTTGGCCGTGGTAGAGTTCCTCCACGCTCCCTTCAAGAACATCCAAGCGGGTTTCCGCCGTTATGAGTCTCTCCTTGTGACTCTTTTTCCCAGTTAGCACTCCAGATTGCGCTTCCTCCGCTTGCGGAGAGTAGCCAACTTCTCGCTCATCATGTTCGTTGCCGCGCTCCTCTTCAGCGGCTCCAACAACATGAGAGCGAGTGTGCACATGTAGCCCACCTGCGGCTGCTTGGGGCAAGGATCCGGCTTGCCCCGTCTTACTTGATTCGCCACGATGCTTTGCCATGGCGAAGTTGCGAAGTTCCTTCGCTGCTCGCTTGAAGTGCTTGCCCGCTTTGATACCACAATGTCACGGCTTTAGCTGGAATTGCCTAAGGCGTGAAGCACCCTTGCGGCCAAGACGCAAACTTAGCTTGTGTTGCCTAAGTCGTGCTTCGCTCTTTCGATATTGCTCCGCAAAGATCAGCCCACTTGTAACCTCTCGCAAGTTCCGAAGGACCTGTAAAAGAGAAAGTTGATTGGTTCGAAAGAACGAGCGACGGACAAGTCCCAACGTCTCGCGAAAAGGGGAAGCTTTACAAGCAATTCAGCGAGCACCTTGCATGCACAAGAGAAAAGAGGGAGAGGGGGAAAACAAGGACTTTAGAGGGTTGAACGAACAGCTGTAAGTCCACAAATAGCTGCTCACTGGGTGCCGAGCGCGACAATAAGTTCCCGTCGTGCGAACTTGCGAAAGGTTGTTCAATGCCCAACACTATACCGAAGCCCCATCTAGCCCTGTGCCACCCGGGGGGTTTCAAGGGGCTGAGATAGCAGATGTTTTGGTGAGCGGAGGCGGACTGCAAAAAGTAGCCCGTGGCACACGAAAACGGAGCTGTTTCGGATTGTTTTGGGGCTGTTTTGCTCGGTCGGTAAGTGGTCACTTTGTAGCAATGCAACTTGTTCGAACTTACATTTTTACAAGCAAAATGACTCAAAACCAAGGCAAAACATGCTGCCAAACATTTGTACATGTAGAAGAGAGCGACGAACTGTTCGTTGAACGGAGTTATTGCAGGTGCGCGACGATCGTTCGTGACACTATGACATGAAGAAACAATTATCAACAACTACCAACAAGCGTCGACGAGGGCGTTGATAGTTTAAGTGGGGGAGAATGTCACGAACAGTCGTCACGCATCCGCAACAACTCCGTTCAACAAACCGTTCGTCACTCTCATCTACATGTATAGCTGCTTAGCAGCATGTTTTGTCTTGGTTTTGAGTCCTTTTTCTTGTAAAATTGTAAGTTCGAACAAGTTGCAACGCTAGAGTGTGATCGCTTACCGAATCGAGCAAAACAGTCCCAAAACAGCCTAAAACGGCTCCGTTTTCATGTGCCACAGGTTGATTTTTGCAGCCCGCTGCTGTAGCCAAAACGTCAGCCATCTCAACCCCTTGGAACCACCTGGGTGGCACCATGGGGCATGGGGCTTCGGTATTGTGTCGGGCGTTGAACAACCTTTCGCAAGTTCGCACGTTACCTCGACGGGAACTTGTTGTCGCGCCCGGCACCTAGTGAGCAACTGTTTGTGGACATGCAGTTGTTCGTTCAACCTTCTAAAGTCCTTGTTTTCCTCCTCTCCCTCTTTTCTCTTATGCACGCAAGGTGCTCGCTGAATTGCTTGTAAAGCTTTCCCTTTTCGCAAGACTTCGGGACTTGTCCGTCGCTCGTTCTTCGAACTAATCAACTTTCTCTTTTACAGGTCCTTCGGGACCTACGAGAGGTTGCAAGTGGGCCGATCTTTGCGAACGCATATCCCAAGTGCACAGCATGACCTAGGCAACGCAAGCTAAGTTTGCGTCTTGGCCGCAAGGGTGCATCACGCCTTAGGCAATTCCAGCTAAGGCCATGACATTGCGACCAAGACGCGAACTTAGCTTACGTTGCCTAAGTCGCGGTACGCACTTGGGATATGCGTCCGCAAAGATCAGCCCACTTGTAACCTCTCGCAGGTCCCGAAGGACCTATAAAAGAGAAAGTTGATTAGTTCGGAGAACGAGCGACGGACAAGTCCCGAAGTCTTACGAAAAGGGGAAGCTTTACAGGCAATTCAGCGAGCACCTTGCGTGCACAAGAGAAAAGAGGGAGAGGAGGAAAACAAGGACTTTAGAAGGTTGAATGAATCGCTACAAGTCCACAAACAGCTGCTCACCGGGTGCCGGGTGCGACAACAAGTTCCTGTTAAGGTAACGTGCAAACTTGCGAAAGAATGTTCAACGCCCAACACTATACTGAAGCCCCATCCCCCATATTGCCACCCGGGTGGTTCCAAGGGGCTGAGATAGATGACGCTTCATGTGCGGCAGCGAGCTGCAGAAAACAGCCCCTGGCACGCGAAAACGGAGCTGTTTTGGGGTTGTTTTGCTCAGTTCGATGAGCGGTCGCACTGTAGCGCTGCAACTTGTTCGAACTTACATTTTTACAAGCAAAAGGACCTAAAACCAAGCCAAAACATGCTGCCAAGTAGCTGTACATGTAAACACAGCGACGAACAGTTCGTTGAATGAAGTTGTTGTGGGTGCACGACGACCGTTCGTGATATTCTCCCCCACTTAAACTATTGACGCCCTCGTCGACGCTCGTTGGTAGTTGTTGACGATTTCTTCTTTATGTCGTAGGGCGTCTTCGGGCTCCCAACTGGCTTCAGTTCGGGGAAGCTTTTGCCACTTCACTAAGTACTCAGTTTGCTCAGCTCCAGAGGGTAGCTTTATCTTGCGATCCGCTAAACTGGTTTCAACTCGCTTCTCGTAGGAGACTCTGATGGAGGGTAGCCGAGTTGGAACACTTCGGAAAGCATCTTGCGGACCAATCCAAAGGGAATCGTAACACTCTCTTAAGAGCTCACGCCTCAAATTGTCCACTCAAGGGTCATAAACCATATTCCCTTTTGTGTAAATGAGGCCCTCCTAGACCTAAAATCGTCGTGCCTTACCTTCTTTGATGAGCTGCATCAAGGTCACTGCTTGGGATCGTTGTATAATCCATCCCTGATCCTGGTAAAGAAGTTGAAGTGTAACTGACTTGCTTGGCCTCTGCCCTCCAACTGTACGACATTCACTTGCTCCACCTTCCGGCTAAATGCATCGGTCACGACATTTGCTTTTCCGGGCTTGTACTCCATTGTCATATCAAACTCGACCAGGAAGTCCTGCCATCGTGCTTGCTTGGGGGAGAGTTTCTTCTAAGTTTGAAAATAGCTCAAAGCGCTGTTGTCTGTCTTCAGCACAAATCGCGACCTAAGAAGGTAGTGCCGCTAAACTCGTAGACAGTGGACCATCGCTATCATCTCCTTCTCGTGCACCGGATACCACTGCTCGGTCTCGTTGAGCTTGCGGCTCTCATAGGCCACCGAATGACCCTCCTGTATGAGTACTCCCCCAATCGTAAAGTCTAAAGCATTTGTATGGACTTTGAAGGGCTCCCCATAGTCCGACAACGTGAGTACCAGTTCCTCCAACACAACAGCCTTCAGATCTTGGAATGCAACTTTATATTTATCAGACCACCTCCAAGGCTGCTCCTTCTTCAGCAACTCCGTCAGTGGAGTTGCATGCTTTGAATACCCCGCTATGAAGCGTCGATAGTAGTTAACGAAACCAAGGAAGGATCTCAGCTCTGGCACCTTCTTCGGAGTTCATCATTCCGCAACAGCTTGCACCTTTGATTTGTTCATCCGAATGGAGCCGTCACCGATTCGATGCCCCAAGAATAAGATCTCCGTTTGAGCAAAGTTGCATTTCTCCCTTTTCACGAACAAAGTGTTCTCCCTGAGAACCTTGAAAATTGTCCGGAGATGCTCGACATGCTCCTCGAGCATTTGGCTGTAGACGATGATATTGTCCAAGTAGACAACCACAAACTTATCCAAGTACTCATTGAATAGTTGGTTCATGAGAGTGCAGAACATGGCCAAAGCATTGGTTAAGCTGAAAGGCATCACCAAGAACTCAAACACTCCATACCTGGTCACGCAAGTAGTCTTCACTTCATCGTCTTCAGCAATGCGCACCTACCAGTACCCTGACCGGAGGTCAAGTTTAGAGAAATACTTAGCTTTGCCCAATTGGTCGAACAAGTCCGTAATGAGCGGGATGGGATACTTGTTCTTCATCGTCACCTTGTTGAGGGCTCGATAATCGACGTATAGTTGAAGGCTCCCATCTTGTTTCTTTTGGAAGATAACTGGAGCTCCGAAGGGTACTTTAGAACTGCGGATGAGACCATTGCTTAGCAGTTCATCTAACTGCTTTCTGAGCTCCGCCAACTCTGGAGGGGGCATGCGGTATAGTGGTCTCGTTGGAGGCTTCACTCTTGGCTCCAGCTCGATATGATGATCCACGCCTCTACGTGGCGGTAGAGTCTTTGGCAACTCGGGTAGCATAACGTCTATGAACTCCTTCAGAACGTTAGCCACCATAGCAGGTTCATGAATGGCCTCCTTATCGAGTGGCTCCAGCTTCATAGCAGCCACAAACGTTAATTTGCTTTTTCGCACCCCTTTCTTTAGTTGTAATGCCGATATCTGTTAAGGTTCCCTGGTTCCTCTCCGAGAGACGAAAACCACACAGGGGTCGTCACCTCCCATCATATATAGAGAGTTCAGGAACGGCATTGGCACCAACTTTGCCGCGTGCATGAATTCCATTCTAAGAATCACTTGGAAGTCATCTAATGGCACCGCCATCATGTTTATGCTCCCACTCCATGTTCTGATCTTGATGAAACAAAGTCGGTGAGCCTTTCTGCGGCAGCAATTGCCCCGATCACATCGGTGACATTCCTTCGATGTAGTTCTTGTTGAGCCCATGGCTTCAAGCCATCGAGAAAGCTGAACAGCTTATCCTTTTCGGACATGTCTTATATGTCCAGCATTAGCGTAGAAAATTGCTTCACATAGTCTCGGATGGAAGAACTTTGGAGGAGCTATCTCAACTTCTTCCTTGCGACAAACTCCGTGTTCTCGGGTAGGAACTGAGTTCTCAACTCCCGCTTCAAGTCTTCCCATGTGTCTACTCGACACCGACCTTGTTGGATCTCCTCCCAACGGGTTCACCACCAAAGTTTTGCATCCTCATTTAAATACGTGATTGCTATTGAAACTTTGGTTTTTTCAGAATTAGGCCTCGTAGCTCGAAAGTATTGTTCCATGTCGAACAGGAAATTCTCGAGCTCTTTAGCATCTCTGGCACCTCCATAACAATGCGGCTCGGGTGCCCTCAAGTTTTATAGCGGTACAACGCGGGTGTTGTTTCCTCCCGCATTGAGTGCTCTGATGAGCATGGTCACCCTGGAAGTGAGTTCTGCCATGACTTCCTGTAAGTGTTGCACGGAGTCTTTGGTGTCGTCTGATAGTCGGTCGACTAGGGCCTCAACCTTGTCGATCCGGGATTCAGCTTCTTGCGAGCAATCTACCCCCAAGAAGCCTTTGTTTGCTATGGTAGAGTTCCTCCAAGCTCGCTTTAAGGGCATCTAAGCGGGTTTCTGCCGTTGTGTCTCTTCTTGTGGCTCTTTTTACCAATTGGCGCTCCAGATTGCGCCTCCTCCGCTCACGGAGAGTAGCTAACTTCTCGCTCATCATGTTCGCTACCGCGCTCCTCCAGAGCAGCTCCAACAGCATGACAGCGAGTATGCACTTGCAGCCCTCCTGCGGCTGCTTGGGGCAAGGGTCCGGCTTGTCCCGTCTTGCTTGATTCGCCACGATACTTTGCCATGGCAAAATTGCAAAGCTCCTTCGCTGCTCATTCGAATTGCTTGCCCGCTCTGATACCACAATGTCACGGACTTAGTTGGAATTGCGTAAGTCGTGATACACCCTTGCGGACAAGACGCGAACTTAACTTGAGTTGCCTAAGTCGCGAAGCGCCCTTGTGCCAACTTCTCTGACTTAGCTTGGATTGCCTAAGTCAGGACACGCCCTTGCGATATGCGTCCGCAAAGGTCAGCTAATTTGCAACCTCACTTAGGTCCCGAAGGACCTGTAAAAGAGAAAGTTGACTAGTTCGAAGAACAAGCGACGGGCAAGTCCCGACGTCTCGCGAAAGGGGAAGCTTTACAAGCAATTCAACGAGCATCTTGTGTGCTTGAGAGAAAAGAGAGAAAGGAGGAAAACAAGGACTTTAGAAGGTTGAACGAACAGCTGCAAGTCCACAAACAGTTGCTCACAGGGTGCCGGGCGCGACAACAAATTCCCATCAAGGTAATGTACGAATTTACGAAAGATTGTTCAACGGCCGACACTATACCGAAACCCCATCTCCTATGGTGCCACCCGGGTGGTTCTAGAGTGCTGAGATGGTTGACGTTTCACGCACAATTACGGGCTACAGAAAATAGCCCGTGGCAGGCGAAAACGAAGCCATTTTAGGTTGTTTTTGTTCGGTTCGGTGAGTGATCCCATTGTAGCGCTGCAACCTATTCGAACTTACATTTTTACAAGCAAAAGACTACAAAACTAAGGCAAAACATGCTGTCATGCACCTGTACATATAAACAAAAGCGACGAGCGGTTCGTTAAACGAAGTTGTTGCGGGTGCGCGACGACCGTTTGTGACAGTACAGTGTGGGAGTGCACGGATATGTTATGACGTGCAATGCACATATATATTATGAAGTACGGTGTGGGAATGCATATATATATGATGACATGCTATCACGAACGGTCGTCGCGCACCCGCAACAACTTCCTTCAACGAACCATACGTCACTTTTGCATGCTTGTATAGAGACATGGCAACATGTTTTGTCTTAGTTTTTGTGTTTTTGGTTAGAAAATGTAAGCAACGATAGTTCACAGCACTGCAATGCGACCGCTTGCTGCGTCGGGCTAAACTGCCCCAAAATGGATCCGTTCTCGTGTGCCACGGCTTGTTTTCTGCACGCCACAACTGCACAAGAAACGTCAGGCATCACAGCACCCTAGAACCCCCAAGTGGCATAGGGCTGGATGGGGCTTCGGTATATTGTCGGGCGTTGAACAATCTTCACAAGTTCGCACGTTAACTTGATGGGAACTTACCTTTTCACCCAGCACCCAGTGAGCAGTTGTTTGTGAACTTGCAACTATTCGTTCTACCTTCTAAAATCCTTGTTTTCTCCTTCCTCTCTTTTCTCTCTTGCACTCAAGGTGCTTGCTAAATTTCTTATAAAGCTTCCCTCTTCACGAGATGTCGGGACTTGTCCGTCACTCGTTTTCAATCTAATCAACTTTCTGTTTTACAGGTCCTTCGGGACCTATACGAGGTTGCAACTAAGCTGAACTTTTGCAGATGCATATATCGTAAAGGCGCCTCATGACTTAGGCAATCCGAGGAGTTGGCGCAAGGGTGCTTCACGACTTAGACAACTTCAGCTAAGTTCGTGATTTTGTCACAAGGTTGTCTCACGACTTTGGCAATTCCAGATAAATCTGTGATAGTGCGGTGTGGGAGTTTACGTATATGTTATGACGTACGATGTGGGAGTGCACGTATATATTACAATGATGTGCGATGTGAGAGTCTATGTATATGTCATAATATGGGACGTATAAGTTCATGAATTTGCTATGTTTCATACATGCGTATATAAGAGTCCTGAATTATTTTGATGCAGAATTTTACCTCTTTATTTTGCATATACTATGTTGTAGGGCTATGCTTGCGAAAGAAATCATAGGATGAGGTGTTTAATGTTAATTGTCTTATGACGATGATTTTAAAATATGGTATACATGACATGATGCATGCTCACCTAAACAAAACGACAAAGGCTTATACTTACTAAGTGATTACTCACTATACACCCTATTTTGCAAGTAAGGATACTAGTACTCCACCTAAGTAATTGAGAAGGGAAGTGAGCATATGCAAGCCCATGCTAGCATAGATATGGACAATGGCCTATGAGCATTTTATGTGTATAAATTTTAGATATGTTATGTTTGGATTTTTCTTTTAGTTATATGTTATAATTATGTACAAGTGTCAAAAACATTATGTATTGGGGAAAACCCTATCAATTTTGTTTAGTAAGTTAACATATTTTAATTTTTAGATTGCCTACTTTCCGTCACATTCCTATTGATAGTAGTAATGAAAAATTGAAATATGACATCCTACTTTAGTCATGCATATAGGGTATATGTGGAATTAGGAGTAGGATGTTATATATTATTAGTGCTTTAAAAGCATATAAACATAATCATGATTTAAATATGACTATCAAGACAACAAAATCAAAATGGACAAATTATTTTCTTAATATTCCATGAACTTATCTTGTTGCTTGTGTTTTTTATTGTCATACTAGAATAGATGGTTTAAGTGATTATTTAACTATTTAAAATGAAAGTTTAGGAATAGAAGTTGGTATTGGTGATAAAATTAGAGAAATAAAAAAACTAATCATTATTATAATACAAACTATAGTAAACAAACCACCTCCAAAACTTTTTCATCTACGGATCAAGTTAAAAGGATTAGTTAAATATTTAAGGGAGAGAAATTATTATTATAAAAACAATAAAACCAAGGAGATTATTAAGCTCGAAATCCGAGCTTAAAATGTATTTGACTTCTTTTAAGTTTAGTGTCAGCACTATAGGTATAAAGTTTTCGATTCTTAAATGGTCGATGTGATATATAATAACCTTTTTTATTTTAGTGATGATTGCAAAGCAAATACCAATAACTCCAATGTCAATAGTACAAGCCTTGAGTTTAGGGGAGCACATCTTAGATGAAACCCATTCGAGTATGATCCTCGAATCAGATGAAACTCAAACATGCATTAACAACTAGACAAAGGCAGAGAGATGGAACTAAGAGATCGTCCGTGAAGAGAACGACTGCTTATTCGATTTAATGGGATAATTGAAACATTCAACATCGAAAGCCATTGAAATTTTATAATTTTACTCTTTTTTATATCTTTTTTTGTCATTACACATTATACATTTATTTTCAAATTGTAAAAATAAAATTATGAATTTTTTCATGTTTTAAATTATTTTTAATTAAAAATTAAAAAAAGTTGGTGATTCAAACTAGAACCGTCGATGGTTCTAGTTCAGAACCGGATTATCGGTTTTGAAACTAAGGTCAAGGCTAGGTCTATTACCTACTTAGATTCATTAAGGAGATGATACCTAATAAAGCAAGGTGGTGGGCCTCTACTCTCAAAATCACAAAGATAATGTGTATTGCTTTTTTTTTTAATTAACAAGCTTTAATAACTTATAGGTAAAAGACTTGTACCATATTGCACTCAAAAATTTGCTTCCCTAATTTAAATATTATATCAATAACACCACATCAATAATTAAAAAAAATGTCCCATTGTGATTATATAAAAGTAATCTAAGGTAATTTAATTATTGTATCTTCTGCAAGTAAATTAATGTACAGAGAAAATAGATCAAAAATAGAAGTTATTTATCTAATAAAACAATTAATGAAAAAGAATAGAGAAAAAAAGATTTACATATGATTTTTATTGATTTGGAGAAAGCCTATAATAAAGTTCCTAGAGATTTATAATAGTGGTTTTAAAAAAGAAATATGTATCCACTAATTATATTGATGTTATTAAGGATATCTATAATAATGCAACAGAAGAGATTGAGTCTTAATAGCTTTAATAATTGGATAGGAGTCTGTTGGAGTACAGTTAATTGGTTCACTATACTAGCTTCTTCAGATATTAAAAAAACACAACTATTAGTAAATCATCACATTTTACTCAAACAATAAATAAAGATATATTTGTTAGGATCGGAGCGGCACTACGAGGGGGGGGGGTTGAATTAGTGCAGCGGATTAAAACGTCGGTTTTGGAAACTTTTTCGTACGATAAAAACTGAACTCGGAAGTGCTTAACTTGAAAGCGCGTTCGTAAATATGTGCAGCAAAAGTAATAAGGAAGTAAAGCACGTATGAAGGTTTGCAATAAGGTAAAGTGCAATAAATAAATGCAAACCAGTGAACACGCCAATTTTAAAGTGGTTCAGTCAAAATGACCTACATCCACTTGCGAAGCCTTCTTCGATGAGGCTCCCAACTTCCACTAGCAAATCACTTTGAAGGGGAAGGACAAATACCCCTCTTACAACCTTTTACAAGTGGTTCACACTCTTACAAAGTTTCAACGAGAAAGAAGGAGGTGAACACTCAAGCAATTGAAAACTAGACTTGCTAAAGACTTTGCTAAGGCTTTTATCTCAATCTATTGCTTCTCAAAAAATTGTTATCTCAGCTGAGAATAGAGGGGTATTTATAGGCCTCAAGATGATTCAAATTTGGGCTCCAAAATTTGAATTCTCTTCGGTTCCCGAAGCTAGCGGTGCCACCGCCTGTCAGTGGCAGTGCCACCGCCTGTCAGTTGTGACATTGACAGTGTACTGGGCGGTGCCACCGCCTGGCTCTCGGGTGCTGGGCGGTGCCACTGCCTGGCTCTCGGGTGCTAGGCGGTGCCACTGCCTTGCTATTTCAGCTCACTAGTTGGGCTCCAAACTTGGCCCAAACCAGTCCGAACTCGAGCCCAATTGGCCCCTACTTGGGTTATAAGATTAACACATAATCCTAACCCTAATTAACATGCTAACTACGAATTTAAAGACATTTCCTAAGCTATTACAAAGTCCACAAGTCAAGACTTCTTCCGGCGAACTTCCGACGATCTTCCGAGAAACTCTCGGAAACCATTCTGCGGACTCCCGGCAAGCTCCTAGACTTCACGATTTGATCTTGGCGAGTTCCGATGAGCTTCTTCGGCAAGCTACGATCTTTCTCGATGAGCTTCGCGAACTTCCGACGTACATTCTGGCGAGCTTCCGAAAACCCTTCGGTAAGCTCCCTACTCATTCTCGGCTAGTTCCGGCAGCATTCCCGACGAACCTTTAGACTTCCGTCGGACTCTCAAACTCCCAACGAATCCTTCGCGCTTGACTCCGGCACTTTGTTTTGCTTTATGTCTTCATCGTTATCGTAGTTAATCCTTCATACACAAGCCAAAACTCTACTCCGATCTAGACAATTATTACAATGCGAATTGACATTCTGTTGCCCGGCACGTCATTGGTTGGCGCTTCGTCCAATTCTTCAGTGCATCGTCCACTCTTGCGGGTTGTTGCCCAATCGGCAGTTGACCTCCGCAACCCCGATATCCTTGGTGCAATTCCGCTCTCCTTGGCTCGATGCTCGACGTCCGAAGCGTTCTACCGTCCAATATCCTAACGTGATCTCCTCCGGCGCAACGTCAATTCCTCCTGCATCAACTGTCTAATCCTGATCGAGTAGACCTGCATCACTCAAAATGCAGTTAAACATCTAAACACAATCAATTAGTTTCATCATCAAAATCCGAGATTCAACAATCTCCCCCTTTTTGATGATGACAACTAATTGATGACTACCGGAGTTAACCTTAACTCCCCGGAGTTTAAACAAACTCCCCCTATCAATATGCCATTGATAGAACACTTGGATTATCCCAAATCCAAGCAACATTCATCACATGTTATGAAAAACATTTAAACCATCATGCAAATATATAAAATATTCAATTCAATGCATGAAGTCATCAATATACTTCTCCCCCTATGTCATCAACAAAAAGGAGAAGTCCCAACTCTTATGTGTTTAGAGATATTAGTTCTAATCATTGCATAATAAACATAGTATCCAATTTTATCATCATGCAATTTAGCAATTAAAGATGTGCAAGTTTAGCATGTTTGCTTTTCTTGAGACAGCAACTGTTTGTTTCTCTTTAGACTACAAGCTAGCAATTTTTTACGATATGCAAGTTTTGCTACATACAAGCTAACAAAAATTTCGAAAGCAAATGCAAGATAGCTTTCTTGTGTAAGCCCATGATTCTTGCTTCCTATTGCAATTTATAAGTTTTTGAAATATCCAAGTTCAACACATTGCATAATTAACATAATCTCCTAGTTTTATCATTATGCAATTTTGCTATCATCATAGATATGCAAGGTAGTATGATAGCAATTTCTATAACATACAAGCTAGCAAATTTTACAACATTTTTAGAACATACAAGACAAGCTAGCAGTTTTGAGATGTTCAAGAAAGCAACCCTTGCTTCTTAAAATATACAAGTTTGCTAGATGTGCACGTTAGCATGTTTTGCTTATTGAGATAGGCAAGATAGTGATATTCAAGAAGACAACTTTTGCTTCTTGAAATAAGCAAGTTAGCAATCTTTGCTACTTAAGATAGGCAAGCTAGCAATCAAGTTTTTGCATCTTCTTGACTTGTACAAATTAGCTATCTCCCCCTTTGTCATTGTCAAAAAGAAGGAAAGACCCTTTACATCAATTATGACAAAGGTAAGTATCAATCTTATTTGTGCATCATTATATTTTCAAATTAGAATATGCACATTTTCAAAAACCTTATATTTCATTCATGCACGATATTGAATAAATCGATCAACATTATGAGGATATCATACATGATACTAAAATTTTTAACTATTTATAAACATTTTGATCATGATACCAAACATTCATCATTTAGAGCATTCATGATACATTATTTTGGCAACATGATCATAGCTTTTCAAATGATGGTATCTAAATGTCAAAGTTCATTACATCCTATCATGCATGATAATTAACTTCTCATTTGTATTTCATGTATAATTTCATTTCATCATATTAGGAATATCAAGAAGAATTAATTGGATGATGAGATGAATGTTTTCATGAACACAAGCAATTGCATAAAAATCATATCATGAAGGATTAGAATATGTGTATACCAAAAGACATGATTTCTTTTTGAAGAACCTCCTCATAAATAATCAAAAGAAAATCTTAGGAGATTGATTAAAGAAAAATCTTGATTCATTATAAAATTTCATATATCAAATATCGAGAAATCAAGATAATGATTCATAAAAAATATCACAAGTAATATTCAAGAGAAAATTCATCATTCATTTTCAATTCATTCAATTTGTCAACTCAACATTTCTTGGGTATGCATAATATCAAAACATGATTTCAAATCTTCAACATATAACATGTATAAATTTAAAAATCGAAGGGAGAAGGGAAAGAATTCAAAGGTACAAAGATTTCAACCATCTCATAAACAAATGAAGGATCAATTCATGAATCCAAAATTCCATGAATCATTTCAACAAATCTCCTTTTAAATAATCAAAATGATCGTCAAAGGAAATCTCATGTTATTCCAAGAAATCAAGATCATGATTTTGATAAAACTCATTTCAAATTTAAATCATCAAAATCATTTTTAAGGTTCACAAAATTCATAACATAAATAGATTCATGATTTCATTGATAATATATTTTCCCCCTTTTTTAAGTGTTTCATTTTAAGTGATTGATTTCATGTTAGCATGCTTTTTCATTTATGTCAAATAAAAACATGCATCAACGTTTAGGATCGAAAAATGAATTTCGTCATAAAACCATCAAGAACAATAAATCACAAAAATCATCATGTATAACTTTAAAATTTTATGCATAAAATCGTTATATCATGGTATCAAAACTTTAATATTTTCATTACAACATTAAGCAAGGTTTCATTGAACATAATTTTGAATGATTCTTATAGATACCTAAAACTTCTTTAGTTTTAATTTATATGATTGATTTTATAATAGCATGCTCAAATTTTTGTTCTTATGTCAAAACCATACATCATGTTTGAAAAACAAAGATAATGTACATAAAAATATCAAGCCTTTCATACAAAAGCCATGCATCTTCATTGAAAAGCAATATGAAAATCATCAAAATACACATTCTTGCTTCTCAAGCACATATATAAGATTAATCTCACTAGGTTTACAATCATTAGATTTATATCTAACTTTTTATTCCATTAACATAAAACATGCAATTTTCAAGAAAAATAATTATTCAAAAAAAAGAAAATGCATCATGGAAAACATCAAGTAATTTCAAAATAAATTAAGGGAGCTGAGTTACTTACCTTGTAGTCGAAGCCCGTCAAAGCCCAATTCGCCGTTTCACCTTTGGAAGTTCTTGATTCATCCTTGGTTGCCTTCCTCTTCTTTGGCCTCTTCCTCCATTCAAGTTCATTGTTTATTTTAGATTTTTGTTTAATAAACTTATTAAGATTTAGTGTTCGAAGTTCAAGTTCATCATTGTCCTTATCACTTGAGTCATCGCTCAAGTGGTATTCATTTGTCCAGAGTTCCAAATCCTTCCTATTCTTTGGAAGGTGGTTCAAGTGCTCATCGAGTTCAAAATGTTCCAAAAGTGTCATTTCGTAGGTCATTAATGACCCGATTAATTCTTCTAATGGAAAATCATTTAAATTTTTTGTCTCTTGTATTGCGGTTATTTTATGATCCCACCTTTTTGGAAGGGATCTTAAGATCTTACTTACGAGATCAAAATTCGAAAAAGATTTACCAAGAACTCTTAGATTATTGACGACATCCGTGAAACGGGTGTACATGTCGCCTATAGTCTCGCTTGGTTGCATTCGAAAAAGCTCAAAATCATGCAATAAAATGTTAACTTTCGAGTCTTTGACTCTACTAGTTCCCTCGTGTGTGATTTCAAGTGTTCGCCAAATATCAAAAGTCGTCTCTCACATAGAAATCCGATTGAACTCATTTTTGTCCAAAGCGCAAAATAAGGCATTCATAGCTTTGCGTTTAAAGAAAAATACTTCTTCTCCAAATCCGACCATTCATTCATCGGTTTAGAAGGAAGTTGAAAACCGTTTTCAACAATATTCCATAAATCCAAATTCATAGAAATCAAGAAAACTCTCATTCGAGTTTTCCAATAAGTGTAGTCCAATCCGTTAATCAACGGTGGACGAAAAACCGAAAAGCCCTCTTGAAAGCCATGAAGAGTCATTTCTCTCGGGTGTAAATCCGAAATGAGAAATACCGGGCTCTGATACCAATTGTTAGGATCGGAGCGGCACTAAGAGGGGGGGGGTGAATTATTGCAGCGGATTAAAACGTCGGTTTTGGAAACTTTTTCGTACGATAAAAACTGAACTTGGAAGTGCTTAACTTGAAAGCGCGTTCGTAAATGTGTGCAGCAAAAGTAATAAGGAAGTAAAGCACGTATGAAGGTTTGCAGTAAGGTAAAGTGCAATAAATAAATGCAAACCAGTGAACACGCCAATTTTAAAGTGGTTTGGTCAAAATGACCTACATCCACTTGCGAAGCCTTCTTCGATGAGGCTCCCAACTTCCACTAGCAAATCACTTTGAAGGGGAAGGACAAATACCCCTCTTACAACTTTTTACAAGTGGTTCACACTCTTACAAAGTTTCAACGAGAAAGAAGGAGGTGAACACTCAAGCAATTGAAAACTAGACTTGCTAAAGACTTTGCTAAGGCTTTTATCTCAATCTATTGCTTCTCAAAAAGTTGTTATCTCAGCTGAGAATAGAGGGGTATTTATAGGCCTCAAGAGGATTCAAATTTGGGCTCTAAAATTTGAATTCTCTTCGGTTCCCGAAGCTAGCGGTGCCACCGCCTGTCAGTGGCGGTGCCACCGCCTGTCAGTTGTGACACTAACAATGTACTGGGCGGTGCCACCGCCTGGCTCTCGGGTGCTGGGCGATGCCACCGCCTAGACCGGCGGTGCCACCGCCTGGCTCTCGGGTGCTGGGCGGTGCCACCGCCCAGACCGGCGGTACCACCGCCTGGCTATTTCAGCTCACTAGTTGGGCTCCAAACTTGGCCCAAAGCAGTCCGAACTCGGGCCCAATTGGCCCCTACTTGGGTTATAAGATTAACACCTAATCCTAACCCTAATTAACATGCTAACTACGAATTTAAAGATATTTCCTAAGCTATTACAAAGTCCACAAGTCAAGACTTCTTCTGGCGAACTTCCGACGATCTTCCGAGAAACTCTCGGAAACCATTCTGCGGACTCCCGGCAAGCTCCTAGACTTCACGATTTGATCTTGGCGAGTTCCGATGAGCTTCTTCGGCAAGCTACGATCTTTCTCGATGAGCTCCGCGAACTTCCGACGTACATTCTGGCGAGCTTCCGAAAACCCTTCGGCAAGCTCCCTACTCATTCTCGGCTAGTTTCGGCAGCATTCCCGACGAACCTTTAGACTTCCGTCGGACTCTCGAACTCCCAACGAATCCTTCGCGCTTGACTCCGGCACTTTGTTTTGCTTTATGTCTTTATCGTTATCGTAGTTAATCCTACATACACAAGCCAAAACTCTACTCCGATCTAGACAATTATTACAACGCGAATTGACATTCTGTTGCCCGGCACATCATTGGTTGGCGCTTCGTCCGATTCTTCAGTGCATCGTCCACTCTTGCGGGTTGTTGCCCAATCGGCGGTTGACCTCCGCAACCCCGATATCCTTGGTGCAATTCCGCTCTCCTTGGTTCGATGCCCGACGTCCGAAGCGTTCTACCGTCCAATATCCTAACGTGATCTCCTTCGGCGCAACGTCAATTCCTCCTGCGTCAACTGTCTAATCCTGATCGAGTAGACCTGCATCACTCAAAATGTAGTTAAACATCTAAACACAATCAATTAGTTTCATCATCAAAATCCGAGATTCAACAATATTAAGCCTTAACAGCTTTAATATTTAGGTAGGAGTATGTAGGAGTAGAGTTAATTGGTTCACTAGACTTGCTTTTGGTTTGTAGGGGAAGGTTAGTTTGAAGGGATGCGATAAGCATCAAATCACTTATTTTGATCATTGAGGACAAAATAAAATGTTTGACCTTTCTAAGTAAATTTGCTTTGAAGTCATGTGGTAAGCATTGAATCAGTTACCTTGATCACAGAAGACAAAATAAAATGTTTGACCTTAGCATGTGAATTAGCTGTTGTATTTAACTGAACCTGAATGATGACAAAAATTAACTATGAACTCATTGTTTTTTTTTTAGGTTTGCAATGAAAATATTTTAGAACTTTTCTTGAAATGGATTCGAGAATAGCATGCCTTAATTTTTATTTGTATTTAGTTTCTCATTTTGTCAAAAAACCTGTTTTGTTATTACCCATCAATAAATACAAATAGTATATACGCTTCTAAAATGGAAGACTATCCTTTTGGTAAGTTCTGAAATGTAAGCATTCAACAATAACAAGAAGTTGTGAGGCCCCAGCTATTTGGGGTCAGAAATATGACCTTTTTCCACCACTTGGTTCTGTTGAGAAAATTAACACTCTCCAAACTAAGAACCATTGGATTATTGTTCCTTACAATGATTTTGTCTTCCTCAGTCTCTTCTGATACCACTAATCTCTTTGAAATCAGACATACTAGTTATTTTTCTTCATATATACACCTATAGAGGATGTACATGATAACAGACACATTTTATATGGTATTACACATACTGTTTAATTTCAATGGAAAAAGTAACTAACAACAAACTTCCATAAGATATAGGATATTACCAATTATTTATATCTTTTTATACCAGTTGCATGTTTATAATAGATAAAGATTTAAAATTTTGGTCCAGTCCCAATACCAGTCAATGGCTGGATCAGCAAGGTACCAATATGATCAGCACATTGACACTCAATGAGTCAGATACTGATTGTAGGAAGGAGTGAGAGATTGTGTGCTAAAAGAGAAGAGAGTAGGACAATGAGGTGGACGTGGAAGAGGAAGAGGAGAAAGAGGAAAAGTAGGAGAAGAGGTGGATGGGGAGGAGGTCTACTGACAAGAAGTGAAGATGGAGGCAGAGTGGTAGGGAGGGAAGTCCATGAAGGAGGGCAGAAAGAGAGAAAGAGAGAAGAAAATAAGAAGGTTAAAAGAGATTTGTGACAGGTATAAAAATTGAAAAAAAAAGAAAATGATATTGGACAATAAGCTTATAACGTAGTATATTTTGATATTGTTTTGCTTACCACTTGATAAAATCCATAAGGTGAACTTACCAAGTCGAGGATCAAACCCAACAAAATCATCTGATCCACATTTCGGTTGGAGTGGTAAAAACCAGTCCCATACCAACTAAGACAGATGATATTCTAAACTTAGTGGGTAGTTATAGATCCAATAAGAGTGTTACCAATATATAGGAAGAATGTTTGTAGAAAATTGCTATTGAAACATATTTCAGAAAATATATTTAAACCATATAACACTGACGTGCATGACAAAGTAACAAATGTATTTGTGAGATAGTTATGTTGGTTATGTCATGTATCAACTTTCTAGGAAGTCTCTTGCTACTTTGATTCAAATTTATGTACAAATCTGACACATGATGGTGCATACTGCATAGAGCTAGCTTTTCCAAGAAGTATGTATAAAATATTCTAGTGGGTTATGTGGTCATCAAGTAAAAAAAAAAAAAAAAAAACATGACTTCTTTTTCACCATCTTTGAACTATATTAATATATTTTTTGATTCAGAAAGTAAAAAATATTGGATACTTGTAGGATTTCATTTATGCTTGTTAAACCACAGAAAGAAGTAAGAAATCACATTTCAAAACTGGAGTTCCTATAGGGTTTTTGTTATTCCAGCTTTCAGTCAAATATAAAAGTGACGACCAATTATGTAAAAACACTTCCAAATTCCAATCATACAAGGAAAATGAGAGATCACTAACTGAAAGAACATCATCAGTCCATTTATCATGGTTTATAACCTACTTGAATGCATAGCTGCTAAAGAACCCACATGATAAGGTTAAGTGGCATACACTATCACTGCCCTCATATCACAAACAAAAACATTCCACATTTCAGATAGTAATGGTAGAAATATGTACATTGAAGTCAGCAACTTAAGACCATGAGACTAGGAGCACCTATGGTCCTGTAACAATAAGGGAAATGACATTTTGCAATTTGGAGAAATATTCACGAAAAATAAATCAATGGACGAGTAAGAGAAAACCACAAACCAAATCTGCCATTTATTGGAAATTGTTAAGGCAGTTTTTCTTACTACCTAAAAGATGTTTTAACCGATTGTAAAAGATATTGGAAATTATTAGATTCTCCATGTGACAAGAATTTCAAAGGTTTCCATTGGACTTGCTGGAAATCTAATCAATTGGTGATGAGATATTGGTATCACTATCATCATTTTCTTCACATGCCATAGTGGGTCGATAAATCAGATATCAGATTCTGAACTAGTGGGTTACATTGCTGGGGAATATGAAGATATGATGACAAAACAGATACATGGAACAAGGTAAAATGGGACTTAGTGAAATTAATTACTATTAAGTTACATCTTCAATAGAATTTATGATCATATGCAATGGATGAGATATGTAGGTACATGATTTATGCATTTATATGTGTTGCATAACAAACAATATGCAAACTAAAGATAGAATATACACACCAGGAGCAAATGCCACACAAGTGCTTGAAAAGAATTCTTTCCGCTCCCGAAGAATATATGCTAACAGTGCAGCAGTGCCACCTCCCAATGAGTGCCCAACAATCTAATAATAAAGAAGTAAATATTATGCTACATACCCATTACTCACAGGGCAGAGCATACATGAAGCTACAAATGTGATAGAATAGCACCTAACAGGTGATACACAAGACAATTATTTTTAATTATTGACAAAGTTTCTGAGGTCAAAAGGCTCCATTTGCTAATTACAATAATACATGACCTGTCATGTTCATGTTGGTGGTAGTTGTGGAATATGTTCAACACATGTAAGATCTACTTATAAAAATATGTACACATACAAAAACGCTGATGAGACTTGCAAAATGGCAAGACATGATGAACAAGTCATCTCATTAACACATTTATGTCAATGACAAAAATTATCTTGGACTGGAGATCACATAAAATTATTTACAGTAATGAATTAGTTGATGTACAACTACTAGTAGGACAAATGTTTATCATCCAAATAAGGCACCTAGACAAATTACAAACTTTGGAAGCTTTGACTTACTATGGACATGGATCATCTAGATAGATGTCATAAACCTGTTTGGGTGATTGTTATGGCTATACTGAATTATAAATCATGTGCAAGTATTATTTAAACATCTTAATGAATTTGTTGATAAAAGAAATACTAGTAGGACAAGGGTACATCATCCACATATGGGCTCCTAATAAATTTTATAACTTTGATCCTTTGACTCGCTATCAATATGAATAATCTGTGTATTTTCCATATACCTTTGTTCTTGAAATAAGTGTATTTGGGTGATTGTTATGGCTCCAAGTTAACATTATAGTGATCACAGATTGTTGAAATTGTACGATGACATAGAAACTTATAAAATCTGTGAAAAAGTGTATTAATTAATTTTCATGTCCATGTCCTATTTTTACAAGAATTTCCATATTAAATGTATCTATCTCATGTAGTTCACTGTCCATGCCTTGTAGCATAAAATTCACAACATGTATGTAACACCCCAGTTTAGTCTCATATAAAAAATGGACAAATACTAAAATTGACTTATTGGGTATACTATTATTAACCAAAGCTTAAGTATTTTAGACTAGTGGTTTAGGTTCAGCGAAATTAATGGGTTAGTTATCCCATCAAATCAAGTCGTAACAATTGGTGCCCCAATGGTAAGAGGCTTTAGTAGGAAAGAATCCTAGGATGAGGCCAAAGGACATGTCATAGCATAGAGCCACCATTATAACACCCAATTTTAGTCCTACATTGGAAATGGACAAAGATTAGAATTGATTTATAAAGGTCTAATGGGCTAATAAGTCAATTATCCCATCAAGTTGGGTTAGTGGTCCAGGATCAATGAAGCTAACAGGGATTACTGTCCCATCAAGTTGAGTTGTGACAATGTGAATCTGAACAATGTTGTTCATGCATTCAGTAGTTAAAATTGACTATACATGATGCAAATCATGTAAAGGTTGATAAGCTAGTTTGAGTAAATCAGGAAAATGTATCATCAAAAAGTGAAAATAAGTCGAAGGATGATGAGATGTGAACATTCCAAATAATCTATCTGGCAAAAACCAATGAACTCAAATTTTTCTGTGTTGTCTCTTGAACATAATAAGAGAAGCATATAAACTTGTCATATGCATTAGTGCCTAGGATGCAAAGTAGGGGTCATAAAAGATTATACCTTGATCTTGTAATCTGGCTGCTGATTGACTGCTTTCAGAAGGCATGGGGTAGTACATTTTGCAATCCAACGAGCAGCAGCAACCATCCCACAATGAGCATATCCTAGGACTAATTTTTTCACACCACCTTCATCTAAAACGGAGTGGTGAAAAGGGACCACTGCACCAGTTGCAGCTGTCAAAGTGTCTTTAATGCTATGGGTTCCTCGTATCAGTAGAAGAAAGCATTTGGTTTCCTTGTCATCTAAGATTGTGAAAGCTGGTTTCAAAAGCTACATAAAGGAAGCAACCAAGAGAACATTCCACAAATTCCAATTAGGCAATTTTACAGATGTTCTGAAATCCATATAATTTTATCAATAATATCTTCCCACCATCTTCATGGAACAAAGAAAAGATAGTTGTAGGTGCAGTGACTAATGATATATGCTAATCCTTACCCCTGCCTTAGGCTCTTGAAGAAGTACATCTTCTGGTGAATAGCCAGCAGACTCCAGAAAGATTGGAAATGGTCTCTTTGAGAAAAGATAGCAGAGGTTCAGCAATCTTAGTAAACGAATCAATTCGGCCAGTACCTCAGGCCCCTTGAGTTCTACACAATCACTACCAGCATACACACTTGCGACATGCAGATTACCCTGAAATTGCATGCAACATTGAACTGACCATTGATAAAAAAAAAAAAAAACTATATGTAATATTCCATAAAAACTAAATCAACCAAAACTTTGATGACATCCATTAATTGTGATTTCATACAGTTGATTTTTTTAATAAAAAATTTTGATTTCACATTCTTCATCGACTGTTTATTCTTCATATACTGGGTAAACATTGGTGGGAGCCTCGTGTACTGGGTATATTCTTTTTAAATTCTCCATGGACTACTTTGCTCAGTTTCATCAAAAATGATGGTCGACTAAAACACAATTGTTGGTAAACATAGCAATAATAACAAAATTAATTTAATCGAGCAATCTCCTTGATTGGTACTCCACTGCAACAAAACTTCTACAAATATAAACATCCTTCTTTTTCTATAGATAAGAATCAAAACTGAGGGCAGTAACCTAAAACAGTTTTGGCCTTCCCAAAGATGAAAGGTAACCTCTGCAAAGATAAAGCATGTAAATAAACATCATAAAAAAACTAAAAGTAATTGTATGCAAATGTTAGGATCCCTTGAATTTTTGGGTCCTAAACTTGATGTAAATACATGTCTCTTTAGAGTTTCCTAGTCTTAGTAGGAGTCGGCTAGTGTTCTTATTTAGGATTTGCTCTTTTTTAGGACTCCTAGTCCTAGTGGACTAAGGATTAGAACTCAATATATATGGGTGTAATGCCTTTGGCTAGTTTTTCTCTCTCAAGTAATGAAGTATCATTCAGCCTTTAGCTAACAAGGAGGCTGATCCCCTTGAAGTGATCAAAGGAGTGTCACGGACAAACTTCTAAACATGATGTTTGATGTAATGCTTATGTATATCCGTGTCTTTTGGTATGTTCATGCTTTACATAGCATGCAGAGGGACGGCCGAAGGCTTAATAGTCCCATTTTAGTTGGGTTTGGTGGCTGTTTTAGGCTTGTAAATAAAGGTTGTGTCATGTGGACACTTGTGAGAGATTTTCGGTCTGTGGTGGACCATTTTACCCCTTTATTGTGCAACCGTTCAGAGCTTGTAAAGTTTATTTATAATTTGCATTAGCTAAGAAGTGTTTACGGAGATGATTGCTTGTGGATCCCGAGTGAGGCGTTTTCTCTAACCCGTTTTCTCTTTTGTAGGTCTTAAGGGACCATGGAAGGTTTCGGGGAGGCTGACCTTTGCGGACGGACACGCAAGGGTGTCGCTCGACTTAGGCAAAACCAGCTAAGTCCGTGACATATGGTATCAGAGCAGGACAAACACTCATAGAAACACTTGGCATGCAAACGTGGGGGACCTAGCAGGGCTGCATTAAGGGCAGATAGCGCGTGCGACCGTTTGGGAGAAAACGGGCATGGAGATGTAGGGAAAAGGAGTCGCTCAGAGGAGCGGGCATCTGAGATTAACATTCAGAGGATTAGCCAACCCTTTGCGCAAGAGGCACCACGAGAACAAGCTTGGAAGAATGTGGAGCGCACAAAGGTTGGGATAGCTGAGTTTAAGCTACGGCTTAACGTTGACAACCATAATTGATGGTGCTCAAGGCAAGCGAGGCGCTTGGTAAAGGATGAGACCACGCAAGGTGGAATGAGTTGCTCAGCGACCGAAAGAGTTGTGCAAAGCTCACAGAGGTGAGGGGAATTGCTAACTCGAAGAATTCGGTACTCATACAAGGGCTTGTATGCGGACGATGGAATGTTCATGGCTATCCCAAGGCGACCGAAACTCGACGCCATGGAGCATTGAAACTTTCTCTTCGGCATGTGAAGGATACGTCCGTAGGAGGCTGAAGTGTGCAGTGAGTTCAGCATGTTGCTAGGCCTTGAGTGGTGCAGTAAGGGCTGTGTTGACGTGGAGTTGCAATCTAGCAAGTGCGTTTGCAGGAGGCAGAACAATACGCAGTTTGTTCAGCAAATCGGAGTAGTCCAAGGGGATGGTGGTCTCTGAAACGAAGAGTGATGTTGCTCCAACGGGATAGATATCCAGGAGGGATAAGTCCCGACTCTCCAGAGATAGAATCACGTGCAATAGACCGCACATGTTGAGGAGTAATACCTCAAAAACAATAACTCCACGAAGCTCAATAGACCGAGCGAGCGGTGAGGAATCGTCGTATGATCTCGCTTGAGAGAATGCATTGGTGGATGCATTGCGAGATCAAGTGGGGGAGCGACCAAAAGCAACACAAATGAAGGCACACTTGGAGTCGATATAGAGATCAGACTCAAGGGAGGGCTGACCCGTGGAATGGTGGGCGCGAGGGCCACCATCAACTCAATGCAAAAACGAGGAGCAGAGCAACTTGGGTGTAACTTGGCAAAGTACTCAAGCCGCATGAAGTGAGCCGGCATAGAAGATGGAACATGGAGCGGAGGCGCAGAGCTTCCCTTGGACAGAGGTCAAGGACATGAACTCTTGTAGAGGCAAGAGTAGGATCATGTTGTTCCATGGGTCCTTTATTCTAATGGAGCGGACTCGTCTTGCATAGTGCCAAAGACGAAGGAAACTTCTGGGCACATGCACCTTATCTCAAAGAAGCATTTGATGGAGAAACTAAGGCGACTCAATTTGTGGAGGCGAAGTTGGGTTCAGAAGGCCTTGGCACGGGACAAGAGGACGCGGAGGCAGGTACTCTTGAAGAATATGCCACAGTATTGCCATTCAAGTTGCCATGAAGGAAGCGGTGCGCAATGGAGATTGTGCTGGTAGAGGCAGAGGCCTAGGATCCAGACAATGGTGCACTAATTGCAGTGAAGTCGATGGACTTCGAGAGCTACTAAGCGATGGACTGTCCTAGAGCGGTGCTTTGTCTAGGTGTGACCCGAGAGCGGGTGGACGAAGGTCAATTGCCAAAGGAGCGAACACAATCGAAAGTGGAAGAGACCCTACGATGTGTTGGCAGAGGCCACACATTGAGGGATCACAATCCGAGTTCATCCCACAAGGATCAGAATGCAATGGAGATGTCACCAGGAGGCGACATGGTACAGCGGATCATGGTGGAACAGTTCGTGGCAATGCGATACACACGGGTGTGGTCCCGTGAGGGACTTTATCATACGGAGGTATGATCAGGAGCTACTGGCAGCTCCACTTCGATGAACAACACGACGGCAAGAAGGGCTATGGATTCAAGGAGTGAAGGCCATGGTACTGTAGAGGTGGGTCTTCCGTGCGTGCATCGAATTTTACATCGGATAAAAGCTTTGGTCATCAGCATATAAGGGCTGTGTTCCACCAAGGGAAAAGTCCGAATGCAAGTACCAGTGAGTCCCATGAGAGGGACTTGATTATGCAGAGGTATGATCGAAGCAGCTAAAGAATTGGACTGCTCCAAAGCCCATATTCGCTTAAGGGAGCCCGGCAAGTCAGAGGACAAGGTCGAGTAAGCGAACGTTGCTACTAAGGAAGCTAAGGAGAACAGAATCGGTGCAAACCCTATAACGTGATGGTAGAGGCCATGCATGGGAGTTGCAGTCTGTCTTTCCATCGACCAAAGGGAACTGCTTGGAGAACACAGAGGTGTTGAAGCAGGAGGTCGAAAAGGGCGAGGAAGCGACGATGAGTCCAAAGGGACTTAGCTACCCTAAATCAAGCATCAGTTAGAATGGAGATAGACTCGAAGGAGTGCCACAGAGACATATCTACTGATCGTAAAGAAAAGGGACGCAGATGTGAGGCGACGGATAGTAGGGCCATGGGCATGGCAGCGCCATGGTACCGCAGAGGCGGGACTTCCGTGAAGGTCATTGATCCCTTGCTCTTATGGAAGGAGAGTAATTGGTCGTGAAAGGGGCCGAGCAGGTGGAGCATGCAGAGGCAAACTCCAAGTACCAAGATAAGGCTGAAGGGCAGAGGCCGAGGAACTTCGTAAGACCAGTGTCAACAAGCTTCTCATTAAGATAGCTAAAAGTGAAGGACTTTGGGTCATGCAAGAGTGCATGACCAAGGAACAAAGTAGGCAGTACGCGGTGTTGTACCTTTGCTACTCAGTGGAGTAGGCGGTAGGGTTGATGGAGAAGACGGTACAATCCCAGAGGCGACCAAAACTATTAGAGACTTACTCCAAGTTGAGGTGAAAACTTCCTGCATTCCAGAAGTTCGATGGTATTGAGAAGGTGAATCACAATAGCTAACTCAATGCAAAGAATGTAAACACTTCAAGTACTTCAGAAGTGTGAGCAAAGAGCAGGCGAAGGCCAGTAACCAACTCGATACATGAAGTACAACCCTTGAGGAGGCGGCAAAGTCAAGTAACCATTGCCTTCTCAACTCTTAAGAGAATGGGCGAAACCGAGTACCCCAATTCTCTTATCTATCCAGTAAAGGAGCTCTACACAGGTTCAAAGACCCTTCGAAGATATTAGAAGACAATAGTTGTCAAATCCTCACCAATAGTGATTAGTGCTACTGAGAGTAGATTATCTGCTTCATTTCCCAACAGAATACCAATCGAAAGCGGAAGTGATGCGAATCTACTTGGAAGTGACAACTAAGTGAAAGAAGAGTTTATGAGCAAATTTTGTGGAGGAAGGACCCAAAACTTTCGAAGTTTGCGAGGCGATGCTCGTTAAAGCTCCAATAAGCATCCACCCAGTTCAAGCAACATGTGGAATTTGAGAGACTGGCACATAGTAAGGATGGTCTTTTCCTTCATCTGGAGGATCCATAGGAACCAATAAAGATCAACACAACTCAGCCAACCCCACACTAGAGTCAGAGTCATTGGCGAGTTGAAGCAGCATGACGGATCAAAGGTTCGACTACTCAAAAGCAGCAGCGGAGAGCAGTTAGGAGCCAAGAGGCACATTGCAGCTGGACCAGAAGATTGAAGACTCAGCAAAGGCGAAGAGTTGCAGTGTCAGCAAAGGCTTCGACGAGGACGTCGAAGGAATAAGTGGGGGAGAATGTCACGGACAAACTTCTAAACATGATGTTTGATGTAATGCTTATGTATGTCTGTGTCTTTTGGTATGTTCATGCTCTACATAGCATGTAGAGGGACGGCCGAAGGCTTAATAGTCCCATTTTAGTTGGGTTTAGTGGCTGTTTTAGGCTTGTAAATAAAGGTTATGTCATGTGGACACTTGTGAGAGATTTTCGGTCTGTGATGGACCATTTTACCCCTTTGTTGTGCAATCATTCAGAGCTTGTAAAATTTGTTTGAAATTTGCATTGGCTAAGAAGTGTTTACGGAGATGATTGCTTGTGGATCCCGAGTGAGGCATTTTCTCTAACCCGTTTTCTCTTTTGTAGGTCCTAAGGAACCATGGGAGGTTTCGGAGAGGCTGACCTTTGCGGACGGACACGCAAGGGTGTCGCACGACTTAGGCAAAACCAGCTAAGTCCGTGACAGGAGGTCGATCCCCTCGAAGCGATCTTATCACTTTTCTCTTTTTTCTCTATGATAAAAACCTAGGGTCTTATCATCTGATATCAGAACAACGTTCCTTGGAGTGTTCGCAGCGATCCCTCACATTGCCCTCGGCACTTTCCAATGGTGTTCCTCAGTGTTTTCGCAGCAATCCCTCACGCTGCCCTCGGTGTTTCCCAGCAGTGTTCCTCGGCGTTTTCGCAGCGATCCCCCACGCTGCCCTTAGCACCCTCCAGCCGTGCCCCTTGGCGATTTCCTTGGCACTCCCTCATGGTGTGCCCTTGATGGTTCCTTGCAGTGTGTCCTCATCGATGCTGCCATAAACCAGTCCTCTCCAACACTACCATGCCTCTTCGACGCTGCCACAAGCCAGGCGCTACCTTAAGGCCAACGTCACGCTACCAATAGCCACACCAAATAGGGCAGTGGTTATGCCCTTGACTCAAAATAAAAAACAAGAGTTAGGGTAGAAAAAATAGGAATATCTGACCAGTTGGATTTCTAGGGCAGAAAAAAATTTTCACTTTCATAAAATTCTAGAAGACTCCAAAGTGGAAATAGCTTCAATCCAATATGATAGAGACGCTATCCAATGGTACGAAACATGTCACCGAGTTCCCTCATGAGAGAATTCAAGAAAGGACTTCTTGTTCGTTTTGGACCCTCCAAATATAAGAATGTAAATGAGCAGCTCGCTAAAATTTGTTAAACTTCTACAGTACTAGATTATCAAAGTTGATTTGAACGACTATCAAATCAAGCTAAAGACTGGTCCGAATAGCAATTGGTGGGTACATTCATCAATGGAATTAATCTAGATATCCGGTGCAAAGTTATGGCTCCCCAACCTCACACCATGATCGCTGCGATTTCTTTTGCACGATTGCATGAGGAAAAAATCAATATGGAGAATCACCGAAACCGAAGTGTCAATAAATAGGTGATCAATAAGCCGAATGTCACAACTATTCCGGCCCAAAACCCTAACACCCGAAGACTAACCCGAGAAGGAACTTAAGGAAAGATCCACGAAGGATTTGTGCTAGCATTGTGATGAAAAGTAGAGTAGAGCGCACTAATGCAAACAAGGGAAGCTTTTGATGATTGAACCAATCGAGGAGGAACCTGAAACTGAGGCTATAGACTTCGAACATGAAAGTGCAGATAATGATGAGGATATTGAACCAATCACACATAATGTTCATGCACTAGCTGGCTACTCTAATCCACAAACTATGAAAGTTGAAGGAACTTTGAAACATCAACCTATTACTGTTTTAATTGATACCGGTAGCACTAACAATTTTATGGATAACAAGGTTGCTGCACGATTGTCCTATCACATTGAATGTTGTGATAAATTCGAAGTAAAGGTCGATGATGGACGGATTCTAACTTGTGATAGCAAGTGTTCCAAGATTAAATTGGTTATGCAAGGCCAAGAATTTCTTGTGGATTTTTTTCTTACTACCATTGGAGGATTATGAAGTTGTGCTCGGAATTGATGGTTATCAACCCTAGGTGATGTCTTTTGGAACTTTTCTAAATTAATCATGAAGTTCTTTATCAATGGAAAGCAGGTGATCCTAAAGGGAAGGCATGGAAGTAAGATCACAACTATTACCATCTACCGAATGGAGAGGGTTCTTTGAAAGACACACCATGGATTTTTGGTATAGCTACAAAGCATTGAAGAGGAAGCTACAGTACACGAACAAAACGAAGATATTCAATTGTTGCTCCGAGAATTTGTAGATGTATCCGCAAAGCCGTAGGGACATCAACCTCTTCGACCTCATGATTACCGAATTCCAATACTACCTAGGAGGGCACTAACTAACGTTCGGCCCTACCGATATCCACACCTCCAAAAAACCGGAATAGAGAAAATTGTTAAAGAAATGCTTGAAGTAGTGGTCATAAGAGCAAGTGTTAGTCCATACTCCTCTCCAGTCCTATTAGTAAGGAAGAAAGATGGCTTGTAGCAAATGTGTGTGGATTACCGAGCACTCAACACATGATGGTAAAAGACAAATATCCTATTCTGATGGTAGATGAGCTGTTGGATGAATTGGGAGGAGTCCAAGTTTTTACTAAACTGGACTTACAGTTTGGCTATCACCAAATTCGAGTACATGAAGGCAATATTCAAAAAATCACCTTCAAAATACATAATGGTTACCATGAATTTCTGGTAATGCCTTTTGGGTTAATCAACGTGCCCTCTACTTTTCAGAGCTTAATGAATGATATATTTCGAGCTCCCCTCCACAAGTTTGTTCTGGTTTTCTTTGATGATATTCTGATATACAGCCCATCCTTAGAAAGTCATTTATTACATTTACAAGCTGTTTTTACTATTCTTCGTGAGCATTGTCTTTTTGTCAAGAAATAAAAGTGCAGCTTTATGCAATCTAAGGTTGAGTATCTCAGCCATGTTATCTCTCGAAAGGGCATTGCAGTTGATCCTTCTAAAATCCAAGCAATGAAAGATTGGCCGATTCCAAGATCAATTAAAGCTCTACAGGGATTCTTGGGGCTCAGGGTTATTACCGAAAGTTTGTGAAAAAGTATGTTAAAATCAATGCTCCCTTGACATTACTTCTAAAGAAGGATACATTTAGATGGATAAAAGGGGCAACTTAGGCTTTTAACTCTCTAAAGAGTGCAATGACTACTACACCAGTACTTGGTTTACCCGATTTTAACAAGTTATTTGTGATTGAGTCTGATGCTTCTAGAGTAGGTGTTGTAGCTGAATTAATGCAGGAAGGTCAACCCATTGTTTATACTAGTAACGCACTTTCCCCCTCTCATCTGAATTTATCCGTTTATGACAAGGAAATGTTAACCATTGTTCATGCAATCACTAAGTGGAGACCCTACTTAATTGGCAATGGTTTTAAATGCGTACTGATCACAAAAGCTTGAAATATTTCCTTGAGTAAAAGGTTTCTTCTTTGGAGCAACAAAAATGGGTCACCAATCTATTGGGATTTGACTATGTGATTATTATAAGAAGGGGAGTGAAAATTTAGTTGCAGATGCACTTTCCTGCCTTCCAAAACAAGCTGACCTAGTGGCTATTTCTATTCCTACTTTTGAGACCTTGGGAATTATCAAGAAGGAATAGTCAGATGATCCTGAGATCCAAGATATTATTAAAAGGCTAGAAGAAGATCCGGTTTCTATTCCTAATTACAGTTGGGATTTCGTGGACTTGCGCTATAAGGCCGAATTGTTTTAGCTCCACATTCTTCTTGCCAAGATATAATTTTGAAGGAGTTTCATTCATCATCAATTGTGGGTCATTCCGGATTTCTTCGTACATACAAACGTGTTCGTCAACTTTTCTATTAGAAGGGTATGAAAAAAACCATTAAGAAATTTGTTGCCAAATGTGATATTTGCCAACGCCAAACAGTTGCTGGCCTAGGTTTGCTTCACCCCCTCCCTATTCCTGATTATGCTCGGACTGACATATCCATCGACTTCATTGACGGACTTCCACCATCACAAGGGAAAATTATGATCTTTGTAGTTATGGATCGGCTTACGAAATACACTCATTTCTATACTATACGACACCCTTATACAGCCACAAGTGTTACCAGCACTTTTATTGAGAACATAGTAAAATTATATGGAGTTTCACGTTCCATTGTTAGTGACCGTGATAAAGTTTTTACTAGTGCCTTTTGGACAGAGCTTTTTCGCTTGTAGGGTACCCAGCTGAATATGAGCACTACTTATCACCCACAAACAGATGGACAAATCAAAGTGGTAAACAGATGCCTAAAAAACTATCTCAAATGTTTTACCAGTGATAAACCGAAGGAGTGGACCAAATGGCTTCCTTGGGTAGAATGGTGGTATAATACCTCTTATCATTCTTCTACTTAAATGACTCCTTTTAAAGCAGTTTATAGTCGAACCCCTCCCACAATTACAAAATACATGCTCGGCTTTTCTAAAGTTGATCAAATGGACAAGGAATTACTTGACAGGGACAAGATTATTCAGCTTTTAAAGGGTAACCTCATAGCCTCACAAGCAAGAATGAAGCAGCAAGCTGACAAATACCGAAGTGAACGAGAATTTGTAGTGGGTGATGATTGGGTTTTTCTTTGTCTTCAACCTTATAAGCAGACTTCTATAAAGGTTCGGTCTTCTATGAAGCTATCTCCACGATTCTTTAGGCCTTATAAAATGTTAGAACGCATTGGTCCAGTTGTCTATCACTTGGACTTGCCTTCAAGCTCTAAGATACACCCAATTTTTCACGTTTCTTGCCTTAAAAAGAAGCTAGGTGAGGATGAGGTGGTGCAACACCATTTGCCAGACATTTCTTCCACTAGTGAGGTTTAAATTCTACCGCAAGCCATACTTGATCGATGGATTATGACGTGTCGCAGATATCCTATGATTGAAGTACTGGTGCAGTGGACCAACTTACCAATTAAAGATGCCACTTGAGAATCTTACAAGGCGCTGAAAGAGAAATTTTTATAGTTTGTTGCTGCTCAGCCTTAAGGACAAGCCTGATTTGAAGAGAGGAGAAATGTTAGGATCCCTTGAATTTTTGGGTCCTAAACTTGATGTAAATACATGTCTCTTTAGAGTTTCCTAGTTTTAGTAGAGGTTGGCTAGGATTCTCATTTAGGATTTGCTATTTTTTAGGACTCCTAGTCCTAGTGGGCTAAGGATTAAAACTCTATATATATGGGTATATGGGTGAAGTATCATTCCCGGAGGCCTATCCCCTCAAAGTGACGAAAGGAGACCGATCCCTCGAAGCAATCTTATCACTTTTCTAAATATCATATAAAAAGAATAATCAACGCTTGCATACGAATAGAGATGTTAGAAGAGAAAGAGCGAACAGATAGTCCACCGCGATCCAAATGCACTTACCTGCCGCCTCATCAGATATTTAATCCCGAAGGCCAAATCCCCGATCGGCCACTTCCCCAGCGTCTCCGAGTACGTGAAACGAAGAGTCTCAACCAGCGTCGCCACAGCCTCCCGCCACGTCGCCGGCGGCTGCGCCGGCCTACGCGCGATCCTCCTCCTCCCGGCCGCCACTCTCTCCACCTTGTGCACACTCCCTCCACCGCCATGATCCTCCTCCCCGTCCGTCCTCGCTGCAGCAATCCTCCGGCTAAGCAGGAAGTACAGCACCACCGCCATCCCCGCCGCCGTCGCGACCGTCGCCGTCGCCATCGCCATCGCCGATTCTCCCGTTAGGCACCTCCAATCCGCACACTAAACCCTGAAACTCTCCATCTCCATCTATGAAGACCAGATAGATCCCTCATTCGCCATTAGAGGCGCTCTCGAGATTTCTCGGAATCTTAGAAGGGCGGTCTGAGTTAGAAGGAAGCCCGTCCTAGTCACAACTAACAGATTGGTATTCCTAAACGACCCTCATCCAACTTCGTCCTTCGCCTTCAAATTCGAACAACCCATGAGGGTATTTAAGTCGACTAGATGCATCGTTATCGGTAAGGTGGCGCCTATACGCGTTTGCACCGACACGATACGCAATTGCTGCGTGGGGCGCATTGCGCCGCGTCGCTTTATAGAAGAATTTAACCTAGCAACGCCCTGAGGCTTCCGGGACCCAAAGCATGCACCCAGGGTGTGTCGACGGGTGGAAAGAGAGTCAGTGAATTTTTCTTTCCCCTCGTCTTCTTGTATGTGTTTTGGCTGGTAGATGAATCGGAAAAACTGTAGGCAGTACGCGGATCGGATCCACCTAAGATCAGAATTTGAATGTGATAAATCGGCGATCCAAGTTTCTAAACTCCTCAATAGAATTCACATAAAAATACAATCCCACTTGATGGGGATATATCACGGAAATAACTTTTGTATATGAATAAATACTAAAAGACTATAATACGAAGCAGAATTAAATGAAAACACAATCAAACAGAACACCAAGATATACGTGGAAAAACCCTTCAATGTGAAGGGTAAAAACCACGGGGCAAACTAGAGATAATCCATTATAAAAATAATGAATATACAAATTTCAATCTCTTGCCCAAAACCCTAGCAACAACCACAAGAGAATAACTGGGATACAAGGATCACGTCACTGCTCACAATATCTAAAACCTCCCCAAGTAATCACAGCAAGAGTCTACTGTAGATTCGATCTATCCTGAGATGAGAACACTGCTAGATGATTGAGAACAATCTCTCTACGTTGTCCTTGTCTTCTTCCCTTTCTTTCTTTTCCTTTTCTGCCTTGTTCTCCTTCTTCTCTTTGGAATCTCGTGGCTGTGCAGATCTCCCACGTTGCTGCCTTATTTAAGCCTTTTTCTGCCTCTAAAACGTAGCCACCACACCCCCCTAATCTTAATTAGGGTTAGGTTAAGAGGGGGTGTGGGCTGTGGGCTGCCCAAGCCCACTATGGGCTGAATATGTGGGCTGCCAGCCCAACAACCTCCCCCTTCAGCCCATAAGGGAAGTTGTCCCATGACTCCTCAATGTGAAGCCATGCCGACCAACTGTCGGCATATCTCCTGTCTTTCTTTTGGTAAGGTCTTCGTCAACATGTCTGCTCCGTTGTCATCTGTATGAACTTTCTGAAGCTGCAACTGCTTCTCTTCAAATACATTTCGAATCTAGTGGTATCTGACATCTATATGCTTTGACTTGGAATGAAACATTGGGTTCTTACACAAATGGATGGCACTCTGGCTGTCACAATGCACCACATAATTTTCCTGTTTCAGCCCCAATTCTTGTAAGAATTCTTTCATCCATAACATTTCTTTGCATACCTCTGTAGCAGCAATATATTCTGCTTCTGTGGTAGAGAGAGCAATACACCTTTGCAACCTGGATTGCCATGACACAGCTCCCCCTGCAAAAGTAAGTACATAACCTGAAGTAGACTTCCTCGTATCTATATCTCTTACCATATCTGCATCTGTGTAACTTGTCAACACAGGTGGTCCACCTCCAAAGCTTAAACAAACCTTAGAGCTCCCTTTGAGATATCTAAAAATCCACTTCACTGCTGCCCAGTGCTCTTTACCTGGATTTACAAGAAATCTGCTAGTAACACCCACTGCATATGCGATGTCCGGCCTCATACATACCATCGCGTACATTAAACTTCCGACTGCTGAAGCATAAGGAATCTTTTGCATTTTCTCCTTCTCCTCATCACTTGACGGACTCTGTTTTGAGCACAACTTGAAGTGACCTGCAAGAGGAGAACCAACTGGTTTTGCATTACTCATACTGAATCTTTCCAATACCTTTTCAATGTACTTCTCCTGTGATAACCAAATCTTCTTATTTTTCCTATCACGAGAAATCTGCATACCCAGTATTTGCTTTACTGGCCCCATGTCCTTCATTGCAAAAGATTCACTTAGTTCCTTCTTCAACCTGTTAATGTTAGACATATCTTTTCCAAGAATAAGCATGTCATCAACATAAAGTAGGAGAATAATAAAATCCTCACCAAACCATTTGATATACACACAATGATCTCAAGCCGTTCTTTTGTATCCATTTTCTATCATAAATGAATCAAACTTTCTGTACCACTGCCTTGGAGCTTGCTTCAGCCCATACAAGCTCTTCTTCAACTTACAGACAAAGTTCTCTTTACCTTTGACTTTGAAGCCTTCTGGTTGCTCCATATAAATTTCCTCCTCCAAATCACCATGAAGGAAAGCTGTCTTCACATCTAACTGCTCAACCTCCAAGTCCTGGCTAGCAGCAATACCAAGAGCAACACGAATAGAAGACATTTTAACAACAGGAGAAAATATCTCTTCAAAGTCAATACCTTTCTTTTGACCAAAGTCTTTCACAACCAATCTAGCTTTGTACTTTGGTTGAGAACAATATTCTTGAGTCTTCAACCTGAAAACCCACTTGTTCTTCAAGGCCTTCATTCCATTTGGTAGCAGTACCAAATCATAAGTGTGGTTCTTCTGAAGAGCATCCATCTCTTCTTGCATAGCAACTAACCACTTCTCTTTCTGCTCACTTTCAACTACTTCCTGGTAACACTCTGGTTCACCTGCATCAGTAAGCATCACATACTCATCTGTAGAGTATCTTCTGGAAGGTTGACGTTGTCTAGAAGATCTTCTCAACTGAGGTTCTATTGGAACTTGCTCTCCTACTTCTTCTTGCTCAACATGTCCTGCAGGTAGATCAACGTTAGGCTCTACACTATCTTCCTGCACATCTCCCCCATCACCCTGATATACTGGAGGAGTAACTGGGTCACAATCTGCTAATCCTTCTGCAGAAGTCTTGGCTGGTGCCTTCTTCTTCAAATCCTCAAAGGTTTGATCCTCAAAGAAGACCACATCTCTGCTCCTGAACATCTTCTGCTTTTCTGGATCCCAAAGCCTATAACCAAAATGATCATGTGAGTAGCCAAGAAAAATACATTCTTTAGACTTACCATCCAGCTTGGACCTCTCATTGTTTGGAATATGTGCAAATGCACGACAACCAAACACTCTCAAATGCTTGTAGGAAACATCTTTTCTTGACCATACGTGCTCTGCAACATCACCATCTAGGGCTGTACATAGTGATAAGTTGATCACATCAACTGCAGTCCTCAAAGCCTCATCCCAAAACCTTTTGGGTAGCTTGGCCAGTGAAAGCATACATCTGATCTTTTCCATGATGGTGCGATTCATCCTCTCTGCAATAGCATTATGCTGAGGTGTACCAGGAACTGTCATCTCATGTTGGATCCCATGTGACATGCAATAATCATTAAACAATCCTGTATACTCACCACCATTATCTGATCTTATGCATTTCAATTGTCTTTCTGTCTCCCTTTCAACCCTAGCATGAAATTCTTTGAAAACATTAATCACCTGATCTTTAGTCTTCAAAGCATAGGCCCAAACTTTCCTGAAAAAATCATCTATAAAAGTGACAAAATAAAGTGCACCACTTATACCAAGAACATCAACAAATCCACCAGGAGTTTTTGTCCTCAAAGGACCACATACATCTGTATAAACACGGTCTAAGGCATGCATTTTTCTAGATAAAGCAAGACTAGCAAATGAAACTCTATGTTGTTTACCAGCCAAACAATCAATATAAGGGTTTAAATGTATACCTTTGAGATCTGGTAATACCTCTCTCTTGGAAAGAGCTTGCAGCCCCTTCTCGCTCATGTGTCCCAGTCGCCTGTGCCACAACTCCATGCTGAAGTCTTTCTCTGTAGCATTTAACTGCTCGCCATAAGCTTTAGCCTGCAACCTGTACAAAGTATGACATTTCTTTCCACTAGCTATAACAAGAGAACCCTTACTGAGCTTCAATTGCCCACTATGAAATCTGCTATCATAGTCTTCATCATCTAGTCTTCCAACTGAAATTAAATTCAGTCTCAAGTCAACCACATGCCTCACATCCTTAAGCACCAACTTGCAGCCAAGGTTGGTCTTTAAATGGATATCACCCATGCCAATGATGTCTGCTGTGCCATAGTTACCCATCTTGACAACACCAAAATTTCCAGACCTGTATGTAGCAAAAAACTCACTTCGTGGTGTAGCATGATAAGAAGCACCTGTGTCAATCACTCACTCAAGATCCTGACACACATAAGAAAAAATATCATCAGAAGGAGACAAAATCAAATAATCACCACCCTGCACTATAGCTGTAGTATTATCTTTTGACTCTGTAGACTCCACTTCTTTTCCCTTTTTCTTGCTCTTCTTAGGTTGCTTATATTGGTTCTTGTAATGTCTTTTCTCACCACAGTTGTAGCAAACAATATCTTTTCTTGATCTTGACTTGCTCCTACCCATGCGTGAACTGCTTCTAGACTTTGACATTCCTCTGTTCTCTGAGATAAGTGCCTGTGAATCATTCTGAGATGTTGCTGAACTCTTCCTTCTCAACTCCTCATTCAACAAACTGCTTATTACTTGACTCATGGTGACAACACCATCTGGCGTAGAATTACTAAGGGAAACCACCAGTGTCTCCCAACTTTCTAGTAATGAACTGAGAAGTAACAATGCCTGCAACTCATCATCAAGAGACATTTTCATAGAGGATAATTGGTTAGCAATACTCTGCATTTCATTCAAATGCTCAGCAATAGAAGCACCCTCTCTATATTTTAGGTTCACAAGTTTTCTGATCAAAAAAGCTTTGTTCCGAGCTGTTTTTCTTTCATAGAGACTTTCCAACTTTTTCCAAAGAGAATATGCAGAAATTTCAGTAGAAACATGGTGAAAGACACTATCATCAAGCCACTGTCGAATAAACCCAACTGTTTTTCGATCTAACCTCTTCCACTCATCATCTGTCATAGTTGTGGGTTTTGCACTATCCCCCTGCAAAGGTCCATACAAATCTTTGCAATACAAGAGATCTTCCATTCTTAGTTTCCATATCATTCAATTATTTTCATTCAAACTAATCATGCGAGAAACATTACTAGCCTCCATATTCAAATACAAATTAAATCACTACAACCCTACTCTGATATCAGTTGATGGGGATATATCGCGGAAATAACCTTTGTATATGAACAAGTACTAGAAGACCATAATACGCAGCGGAATTAAATGGAAACACAATCAAACAGAACACCAAGATATACGTGGAAAAACCCTTCAATGTGAAGGGTAAAAATCACGGGGCAAACTAGAGATAATCCACTATGAGAATAATGAATATACAAATTTCAATCTCTTGCCCAAAACCCTAGCAACAACCACAAGAGAATAACTGGGATACAAGGATCACGTCACTGCTCACAATATCTAAAACCTCCCCAAGTAATCATAGCAAGAGTCTACTGTAGATTCGATCTAACCTGAGATGAGAACACTGCTAGATGATTGAGAACAGTCTCTCTGCGTTGTCCTTGTCTTCTTCCCTTTCTTTCTCTTCCTTTTCTGCCTTGTTCTCCTTCTTCTCTTTGGAATCTCGTGGTTGTGCATATCTCCCACGTTGCTGCCTTATTTAAGCCTTTTTCTGTCTCTAAAACGCAGTCACCACACCCCCCTAATCTTAATTAGGGTTAGGTTAAGAGGGGGTGTGGGCTGCCCAAGTCCACTATGGGCTGAATATGTGGGCTGCCAACCCAACACCACTAACAGGATCCGAACACCCCCCTAATCTTAATTAGGGTTAGGTTAAAAGGGGGTGTGGGCTGTGGGCTGCCCAAGACCACTATGGGCTGAATATGTGGGCTGCCAACCCAACACCACTAACAGGATCCGAAACGATGATCCAAATCACAAAATTTTGAATTGGGCAAACACTTCCAATTTTGGTCCACATCGCGATGCTACTTTGTAAGTCCACTGTGAAATTATCGGGAGACGCTATATTTTCATTCAAGAGTTGGTGGGCGTGGAATGTCAACCACACTTATCTCCATCTTAACGAAAAAATCATTTTTTTGGGGTCAACGAATAAAACAATTACAATATAAGAACATGATGGGTTTGACAGCATGGTTAGAATTATTCATTTAACGATATATGGTGCATAAAAAAAGTCAACTATTGGCTTTGGGTAAGGTGAAGATAATGACGTATTTTGAATGGTGCAATGTTTTTCCAGTGGTGTGTAAAAGGAATCTTTAAATAGATTATTGTTAGTGGGTAAGGGAGGTTGGATTCCCGGTACTCTCTCTTGTCATACATATCTTATGTTTGGAAAAAAAAAAACGTAATTCAAAAGCAAAGCAAAAGAAGTAATCTACTATTCGTTATATTCTTTAGTAATAAATATTATGTTATTCGATCTCAAACTTATAAGCTAGAATAAAATTTGAAGTCTTGAATGGGTCAGTTCAACCAACAACTATGTTAAAATTTAATCATCATCTTTGATCATTGATTGTAACATCAGATCAGCCAAACCAACTTATCTAAGATCCATTCAACTTATACAACAATATTAGAAATTTTTTACTATTCATTAGTATTAGGATTGATAAGTAATATAAAGGGTCATCATAAGGTCCTTATGTTAGGCCGAACACCCTTCTTCTAGTAATATTCTATGATAAATAAATCGACGTTAAAAGAAATATGTTATGACTTTCACTAACTCAAATGTAAGGGGTAGATAAATTTACTATGACTTGCAGGGTCATAGGTGCTCTACAAATCAATCACATGAGTGATGACATATATAACATGATATGTAGTCTTGTTTACTTATTATTATTATGATATTTTCTTACTTTATATTGCTTAATGTAAAAATATATTATGATATTCATAGATATATGCAATGGGAATCAGATTGTAATGAGATCACGATAATGAAATCGATTCACCTCTAAACACAGACCCTAAATAATCATAGTCATAGGTTACTCGAGAGGGATATCGAGATAACCAGTCACATGAGTGATGACACATATGACATGATATGTAGTCTTTTTTACTTATTATTGTTATGATATTTTCTTATTTTATATTGCTTGATGCATAAATATATTGTAATGTTCATGGATATATGCAATGGGAATCAGATTATAATGAGATCACGATAATGAGATCGATTCACCTCTAAACACAAACCCTAAATTATCATAGTCATAGGTTACTCGAGAGGGATATCGAGATAACCGGATGGACTAGTGTGTTGTATACTCATCCATATGATGGAGGTAGCTGGTCTCATAGCTGCTCGTGTGGGGATACTAGGGCTATAGTGCGGGTGCTCATTGGAGAATGAGTTCACTAATTGATCCATTCATGGAATGCTGGATGGTTGATGATACCTCATTATTAAACAAGGATTCCATCATCCCAATGGTGTACCTAGTCTTTAGACTTGAGATATGAAGGATGTCCTATATGTGTACTCTATTGAATCTCGAATTTTGATGATGAATTCAATTGTCAAGTTTTATCTAATCCATATGTTGAGATAAGTATGCAAGATTAACTACGACAGTTTGAAGACATAAAGCAAGTCTACCGGAGTCAAGTTCGATGGGTGTTCGAGAGTCCGTTGAGAGTCCGAAGATTCGTCGGAGATGCTGTCGGAACCAATCGAGAAGAAATCGGGGACTTATCGGAGTTTTCGGAAGTCCGCCGAAGAGATCATCGGAGGTTCGCAGAGATCACCGAGAAGGCTCGGCTACTCGTTGACTTCGCCACAAGATCGGGAGCCAGTTGGGAGTCCGTCGGAAGAAATCCAAGGGCGTATCGGAAGTCCGTCGGAAGATCGCCGGAAAGCTCGCCGGAACAAGACTTGAAGTTCGCTGGTTAAAAACTTGCTTAGGAGTATGTCTTTAGTTACGTAGTTTGAATGTAATTAAGGTTAGGATTAAGAAATAATCCTATATCTTGATTAGGGGCCAACTGGGCCCAAAATGAAACCTGGTTTGGGCCGGACTTAAAGCCCAACCAGTGACTAGTAAGGTCAGGCGGTGGAACCGCCGGTCTGGGCGGTGGCACCGCCCAGCACCCGAGAGCTAGGCGGTGGCACCGCTGGACTGGGCGGTAGCACCGCCCAGTACACTGTCAGTGTCAGAACTGACAAGCGGTGGCACCGCTAGCTTCGGGAACCGAAGAGAATTCAAATTTTGGAGCCCAAATTTGAATCCTCTTGAGGCCTATAAATACCCCTCAATTCTCAGCAGAGATTATAACCTTAGAGGTGTAAGAAATTGAGATAAAGCCTTAGGAAAGTCTTTAGCAAGTCTTGCTTTCAATTGCTTGAGTGTTCACCTCCTTCTTTCTCTTTGAAAACTTGTAAGAGTGTGAACCACTTGTAAAAGGTTGTAAGAGGGGTATTTGTCCTTCCCCTTCAAAGAGATTTGCTAGTGGAAGTTGGGAGCCTCATCGAAGAAGGCTTCGCAAGTGGATGTAGGTCATTTTGACCGAACCACTTTAAATTGGTGTGTTCCTTGAATGTGTGAGTTCTTACTTTTCTGCAATCATTATCTACATACCAAGTTCTTACTTTTCAGCAATCATTATCTACATAGCAGCAAGTTTTCGTTTTTCACTTTACTCAAGTTACTATCGAAACAAAATCTCCTTGCATTTTACGAAATCGTTTTCAAACTTACAAGTTTAATCCGCTGCACTAATTCACCCCCCCCTCTTAGTGTCGCTCCGATCCTAACAATTGGTATCAGAGCGGGGTTAACTCTCAAATGGATTAAAACCCAAGAGAGATGGCATATGCCGGAAACCAAGAGGGTCATTCTATCACACGTCCACCCATGTTCAATGGGACAGACTACACCTATTAGAAGACCCGAATGAGGATCTTCCTTATTTCTATGGATTTTGAAATTTGAAATCTTGTCGAAAATGGATTTTCGAAGTCTTCTCTTCCAATGATCGATTGGAATGAATTGGAAAAGAAGACTTTCGCTCTTAATGCAAAGGCTATGAATGCCTTATTTTGTGCGCTTGATAAAAACGAGTTCAACCGTGTTTCGGTTTATGAAACCGCCTTTGATATTTGGCATACACTCGAAGTGACTCACGAAGGCACAAGTAGAGTGAAAGAGTCAAAAATCAACCTTTTGATACATTCATTTGAACTTTTCCGGATGAAACCGAGCGAGACTATTGGCGACATGTACACCCGTTTCACGGATGTCGTCAATGGTCTAAAAGGACTCGGTAAAAGTTTTTCAGATTTTGAGCTCGTAAATAAGATTCTAAGATCCATTCCTAAGAGTTGGGACCCTAAAGTCACTGCTATTCAAGAGGCTAAAGATTTAAACAACTTCCCTCTTGAAGAATTAATCGGGTCATTAATGACCTACGAAATAACTTGCAAAGCTCATGAAGAGCAAGAAGACATCCTTCCAAAGAACAGGAAGGATATGGCACTTAGAACTCAAGAAGACCACTTGAGAGAGAACTCAAGTGATGAGGACTTTGACGATGACTTGACACTTCTAACAAGAAGATTTAAAAAATTCATTAAAAGAAACAAGTTTAAAAATGACACAAAAAATAAATTTGAACCCAAGAAGGACCAAGTTATTTGCTACGAATGCAAAAAACTGGGACACTACAAAAGTGAATGTCCCCAAGTCAAGAAAAGAACACCAAAGAAGAAGGCGCTCAAAGCAACGTGGGATGACTCAAGCGCGTCCGAAGAAGAGGAGTCTAACACCGAGCAAGTTGCTCACTATGCCCTAATGGCCATCGGAGAGGAGGTAACCAATTTAATTGAAGCAGATTTATCATTTGATGAATTATTAAATGCCTTCCATGACTTATTTGATGAATGCAAAACTATTAGTAGAAAATATAAATTGCTAAAAAAGGAGCATAATAGTCTTACTTGTAATTTCGATAAATTAAAATCTGAATATCATGATAGTTTAGCTCCATGTATAAAATGCCATGATCTAGAAACTCTCCAAAAGAGAACTTGCTACTTAAGGACACCTTGAAGAAATTCGAGGTTGGTAGCAAGTCTTTGAACATGATCATTACAAATAAGGGTCACGTTCCTAAAAGAAGTGATATCGGATTTGTGAGAAGTCCTCACCAAAATCCAACCACCTTCATAAAAGGCCCTATCTTACATGTTCGGTACCAAGCAAATGCAACTTTTGTTGCAAATATGGACATAAAACTTATCAATGTCCATTCAAAGAAACTAGTCCGAACAAACGGATTTGGGTTCCTAAAGGAACCATAATCAATTCTATGCAACATGATAAACAAGTTAGATCAGTTTTTGAGGCACCCAAAAGTAAATGGGTTCCAAAGTTAGATCAGTTTTGAGGCACCCAAAAGTAAATGGGTTCCTAAAAATAATCCTTTCTTGTAGAAACATACACCATCACAAGCTAGGAGCAAGAGATGGTACCTTGATAGTGGATGCTCAAGGCATATGACCGGAGATCCATCTTAATTCTCTAAGCTCACTAGCATAGACGAAGGCTATGTCACCTTCGGAGACAACAACAAGGGTAAAATCATTGGCAAAGGAACCATAGGTAACAAATCCAACTTCTTTATTGAAGATATTTTGTTAGTTGATGGTTTAAAACATAACCTCTTGAGCATTAGTCAATTATGTGATAAAGGATATATTGTCAAATTTGAATCTAATGCTTGCATCATTGAAAAACCATACAAAACACATCTATGATTGCATTAAAATAAAATAACGTATACACTATTGACATCAATGATCTTTGTAATGAAATGTGTTTCACGGTTTTGAATGAGGATGCTTGGCTTTGGCATAGGAGATTAGGTCATGCTAGCATGAAACTAATCACTCAAATATCATCCAAAGAACTTGTAAGAGGAATTCCTCATATCAAGTTCATCAAAGATAATGTGTGTGATGCTTGTCAATTAGGAAAACAAATTAAGGGTAGTTTCAAATCTAAGAATCAAATAAGTACCTCTAGGCCCTTACAATTGATCCATATGGACTTGTTTGGACCTATCTCTACATCAAGTCTAGGAGGTAGCAAATACGCCTTTGTCATTGTAGATGACTATAGTAGATACACATGGACTTATTTCTTAAAACACAAAAATGAATGCTTTAGATATTTTACCAAGTTTTGTAAACTTGTCCAAAATGAAAAGGGTTCTATGATTTTGTCAATTAGAAGTGATCATGGTGGTGAATTTCAAAACCGTGATTTTCAAGAATTTTGTGAATTTAATGGATACAATCACAACTTCTCTACTCCAAGAAATCCTCAACAAAATGGAGTAGTAGAAAGAAAAAATAGAAATTTACAAGAAATGGCGAGAACCATGTTGAATGAACATAACCTACCCAAATATTTTTGGGCTGAAGCCGTAAACACTGCATGCTATATTTTGAATAGAGTTCTAGTAAGACCTTTACTCACCAAAACTCCCTATGAGTTGTGAAAAAACAAAAAACCTAATGTTTCATATTTTAAAGTTTTTGGGTGTAAGTGTTTTATCTTGAATGAAAAAGATGCCTTAGGAAAATTTGATGCTAAATCCGATGAAGGAATTTTCCTTGGTTATTCTTCGATTTCTAAAGCTTTTCGTATCTTCAATAAAAGAACTTTAATTATAGAAGAATCTATTCATGTTGTTTTCAATGAGATTTCCGAAATCAAGAAAAATGATCTTGATGATGATGTTAATTTCGATTCCTTGAATTTAAATGAAACCCCTTCTCCAACTAGCAACTTGGATGCATCCACTTCCGAAACATCCTTACCCAAGGATTGGAAGTATGTAGATGCTCATCCTAAGGAGCTAATCCTAGGAGACACATCTAAGGGGGTTCAAACACGTTCTTCTCTTAAAAAGTTTTGTGCCAACACCGCTTTTCTCTCCCAAATTGAACCTAAATGTATTGACGAAGCCATGAAAGATGATTCATGGATTATCGCAATGCATGATGAGTTAAATCAATTTGAGAGAAATAAGGTGTGGAAGCTTGTTCCTAGGCCAAATGACCATTTAGTTATTGGTACTAAATGGGTCTTTAGAAACAAGCAAGATGAATATGGTATCGTGGTTAGAAACAAGGCTAGATTAGTGGCCAAAGGTTTCAACCAAGAAGAAGGTATCGATTATAAAGAAACCTTCGCTCCTGTGGCTCGATTAGAAGCCATAAGGATGCTCCTTGCCTATGCTAGTAATAATAATTTTAAGTTGTTTCAAATGGATGTTAAAAGTGCTTTTCTAAATGGCTTTATTTCCGAAGAAGTTTATGTTGAACAACCTCCCGGATTTGAAAATAATAGCCTCCCTAATCATGTGTTTAAATTAACTAAAGCTCTCTATGGTTTAAAACAAGCTCCAAGGGCTTGGTATGAGAGACTTAGTTCTTTTCTTATTGAAAATAATTTCACAAAAGACAAGGTTGATACTACATTGTTTATGAAGAATTTTGAAAATAATTTTCTCATTGTTCAGATTTATGTTGATGATATTATCTTTGGCTCTACAAATGAATCTCTTTGTGAATCTTTTGCTAAATCCATGAGTCTTGAATTTGAAATGAGTTTGATGGGAGAATTAACCTTTTTCTTAGGCTTACAAATTAAGCAACTAAGAAATGACATCTTTATTAGTCAAACTAAATATGCTTTAAATTTGCTAAAAAGATTTAATATGGAAAGCTCAAAAGCTATTAACACTCCTATGAGCACCTCCACTAAATTAGAAGTTGATGAAAGTGGAGAAAGTTTCGATCAAAAAACTTATAGGGGTATGATAGGAAGTTTACTTTACCTCACTGCAACTAGACCAGATATCATGTTCAGTGTAGGACTTTGTGCTAGGTTTCAATCAAACCCTAAGATATCTCATCTCAAAGCGGTTAAAAGAATACTTAGATATCTTAAAGGTACCACAAATTTAGGATTATGGTATCCAAAAACCGAGAAGTTTGAGTTAATTGCTTATGCTGATGCAGATTTTGGTGGGTGTAGATTAGATAGAAAAAGCACATCAGGAACATGTCAATTTTTGGGACATTATCTTGTTTCCTGGTCATCTAAGAAACAAAACTCGGTTGCACTATCAACAACCGAAGCTAAGTATATTGCAGCTAGTGCATGTTGTGCACAAGTTGTGTGGATGAAAAACACCTTAGAAGATTATAAAGTTCATCTTAAAAATATTCCCATTAAATGTGATAACACAAGTGCTATATGTTTAACAAAGAATCTGATTCAACACTCAAGAACAAAACATATTGATATTAGACATCACTTTATACGAGATCATGTCACTAATCATGATGTAGTAATAGAGTTCATTGATACTAAACATCAACTAGCTGATATTTTTACAAAGCCTTTAAGTGAAGAACAATTTGATTTCATTAGAAGAGAATTAGGAATGTTAATGTGTCCGAATGCTTGAATTCATTAAATTTATTTTTCGGACTTTCTTGATTCAATGATCAAGTCACTTAATTGCTATGATGATTCTACATGCCTTAATAACATGTTGGAAATTTTATGTTTTGGATATAAAAATTTCCATGATAATAAGCATGTTTTATCTTCGTGATTGCGTTTTGAAAATCTATAGAAAAACCTTGTCCGAATGCATGAAAATGTTAAATTTCAGATTTGGTATCTTCTTGATCATAACAATCAGATTTTCTTGATACATCATTCTCTTCCAACTTAATGTAGCTTTCATAAGCATATGTCATATCGAGTTTGATTCATATCATTGATTTTTGACATATGGAATCAATTAGCAAATGCATCTCTCATAAACTTATCATGTAAAAAATAAGAATAATAATAATAACAAATAAAAAGGAAGAAGTTTTCAAAGCTATCTCCATGTCATGTCTTCCTTGAGATGTTTGTATATTTGGTATCCTATCACTCTTTGTTGAAAAATGACATGAACTTGCTTATGGCATCTCACTTATATTTAAAATTTGCTTATATTGTTCTCATTTTTGTTGATGACAAAGGGGGAGAAATATATGAATTGATGCTATGAGTGCCATATTTGAATGAGAAATTTTTACATGAATTGATGCTATAATTGTCAAATTTGCATTATGCCATGATTGCATCATGTTAAGATATCAAGAACTTGCATTGCAATCTTACATGTTGATATCTTACCATATGATGAATCGCTTCGATTACTATCTTTTACACTTGAAATGTAAAAATTGAAAATGGATGTCAAGCCTTGACATCATTTTCAGAGAGATACATCATGATAGGAATCATGATGGAGTATTGATAAGGTTAAGCATCTTAACTTATCAATATGTCTGTTGAATTCAAAGGCTTTGAATTCAAGAATGTCTTATCTCAAGTATGGCATATAGATAGGGGGAGTTAAGGTTAACTCCGTTATCAATTGATTATCATCATCAAAAAGGGGGAGATTGTTGAATCTCAGATTTTGATGATGAATTCAATTGTCATGTTTTATCTAATCCATATGTTGAGATAAGTATGCAAGATTAACTACGACAGCTTGAAGACATAAAGCAAGTCTACCGGAGTCAAGTTCGATGGGTGTTCGAGAGTCTGTTAAGAGTCCAAAGATTCGTCGGAGATGCTGCCGGAATCAATCGAGAAGAAATCAGGGACTTATCGAAGTTTTCGGAAGTCCGCCGAAGAGATCATCGGAGGTTCGCAGATATCACCGAGAAGGCTCGGCTACTCGTTGACTTCGCCATAAGATCGGGAGCCAGTTGGGAGTCCGTCGGAAGAAATCCAAGGGCGTATCGGAAGTCCGTCAGAAGATCGCCGGAAAGCTCGCCGGAACAAGACTTGAAGTTCGCCGGTTAAAAACTTGCTTAGGAGTATGTCTTTAGTCACGTAGTTTGAATGTAATTAAGGTTAGGATTAAGAAATAATCCTATATCTTGATTAGGGGCCAACTAGGCCCAAAATGAAACCTGGTTTGGGCCGGACTTAAAGCCCAACCAGTGACTAGTAAGGTCGGGCGGTGGAACCGCCGGTCTGGGCGGTGGCACCGCCCAGCACCCGAGAGCTAGGCGGTGGAACCACCGGTCTAGGCGGTGGCACCGCCCAGCACCCGAGAGCTAGGCGGTGGCACCGCTGGACTGGGCGGTAGCACCGCCCAGTACACTGTCAGTGTCAGAACTGACAAGCGGTGGCACCGCCACTGACAGGTGGTGGCACCGCTAGCTTCGGGAACCGAAGAGAATTCAAATTTTGGAGTCCAAATTTGAATCCTCTTGAGGCCTATAAATACCCCTCAATTCTCAGCAGAGATTATAACTTTAGAGGTGTAAGAAATTGAGATAAAGCCTTAGGAAAATCTTTAGCAAGTCTTGCTTTCAATTGCTTGAGTGTTCACCTCCTTCTTTCTCTTTGAAAACTTATAAGAGTGTGAACCACTTGTAAAAGGTTGTAAGAGGGGTATTTGTCCTTCCCCTTCAAAGAGATTTGCTAGTGGAAGTTGGGAGCCTCATCGAAGAAGGCTTCGCAAGTGGATATAGGTCATTTTGACCGAACCACTTTAAATTGGTGTGTTCCTTGAATGTGTGAGTTCTTACTTTTCTGCAATCATTATCTACATACCAAGTTCTTACTTTTCAGCAATCATTATCTACATAGCAGCAAGTTTTCGTTTTTCACTTTACTCAAGTTACTATCGAAACAAAATCTCCTTGCATTTTACGAAATCGTTTTCAAACTTACAAGTTTAATCTGCTGCACTAATTCACCCCCCCCCCCTCTTAGTGTCGCTCCGATCCTAACATACTCCACTCTTTGATACTGGACTAATATGTTTGGAAGTTTCAAATTTAGTACTACCGATCATCAAGAGTGGTAACCAATCTTACGAGGGTTATTGAGTGTTGATAGATAATCATTCGCTCTCGGTATCATTAGAGGAATATCTTATGTGTTTTTGCTCAGGCAAATTATTGGCCAAGGTAATTCAGATTGAGAGAGAAAGAGTTCTCCGGGAAAATCTGATTACATTGAGACTTGAAGAGAAACCATATAGGCTTGATAGCACCATGCCCGATATATGATCTCTGAGATATTAGATAAATGAGAGGCTATATCTATATAGTAACTGATGATAGTAGGTCCAAAGGATTATATTTCCTTGTATTGTCTAAGGATTGCGGTATAGTAGCCTAGTACGTCCATAGTCGATGAGTTGAGTGAATTATTATGGAAATAAGAATTTACTAAGCCAAAAGGAGTTTTGACATGTATAACTCATGTGCTAGTCATATGTGCCCTACAAGCCAATCACGTGAGTGATGACACGTGTGACTTGACACACAATCTTTTTGCTTATTATATTTTAGCATTTATTACTTTATATTGCTTGTTGTATATATGCATATATATGTTGTGATATCCTTGGATCTATGTAATAGGAATCGGATCATGATGAGATCATAATAATGAGACTGATTCGCTTTTAAACACAACTCCTAAATAATCTCAATCATAGGTTACTCGAGAGGGATATCGAGATAATCGGACAGACTGGTGTGCTGTATACCCGTCCATATAATGGATGCAACTAGTCTCATAGGTGCTTGTGTGGAGACACTAGGAATACAGTACAGGTGCACATTGGAGAATGAGTTCACTGATTGATCCACTTATGGAATGCTAGATGGTTGAAGATGACTTACTATCAGACAACGATTTTGTAGTCATAATGATATATCTAGTCCTTAGACTTGAGACACCAAGGATGTCCTGTATGAGTGCTCCATTCTTTGATATCGGACTTATAGGTTTGGATATCCTAAATCTAGTATAGTTAGTTATCGGGAGTGGTAGTCAATCTTATGAGGGCTATTGAGTGTCGATAGAGGATCATCCACTCTCGGTGTCATGAGAAGAATATCTCATATGTCCTTGCTCAGACAAATCCCTAGCTAGGGTCATTCGGATTGAGAGAGAAAGAGTTCTTCAAGAGAATCCGATTAGAGCAAGACTTGAGTAAAAATCGTATGGGTCTAATAGCACCATGCCCAGTATATTAGGATCAAGAGCGGTACTAAGAAGGGGGAGGGGGGATGAATTAGTGCAGTGAAAAAATTACTGATTTCAAAAGTCTTCATTTCGATTAAACCCGATTCTAGCAAAAACCATTTTGTAAAAATATTGACTTGAAAGCTCATGGGAGCATAGAGAAAGCAATAAGAAGGTAAAGCAATTTGCAGTAAAGGTAAATTACTCAAGATAATGCAAACCAGAATTTAGAGTAGTTCGATCATTGTAACCTACATCCACTTCGGATTCCTCCTCTATCGAGGTCACTAGTATCCACTAATGGCTTTCCTTCAATAGGCAAAGACCAACTACATTTTACAGCTCTTTCTCCTTTTATTAGGTTTAGGAGATGACCCTTACAAGCCTCACTCATCTTTCTTGGATGGTTACAAAGATAAGAGAGGGAGGGGAGGACTCTTTGCACTTTTACAACTCTTTTAACACCTCAAGAACTTAAGATTATATTAATACTTTTGGTACCCTTTCATGCAGAAAAGGGTGAGGTATTTATAGACCCTAATGACTACAGAATTGGAGCAAAAAAGTGTTACATCTCTAGATTTTGGGGTATTAGTAGTACTACCGCCTGACACTTGACATTGGGCGGTACCACCACCTAGTCTGGGTGATATGATTGCTTGACAGAGCTCAGAGACCGAGCTCTGGCAATACCATCGCCTGACAGGGGTGGTACCATCGCCCAGAACTCTTGGGAGACTGAGTCTTAAGTGGTGCCACCATTGGCCATGAATTCAGATGCTGAATGGGCTATCCAATCCGTTCCAATTCAGCCTTATGAAGGGCCCAGTTGGCCCCTAACTGAGTTAGTAGGATCAGCTCCTAATCCAAACTCAATTTACGGTTCTAACTATGATTAAGGCAAGCAATTAGTCCAGTACATCGATTTTTTTCTCGACAAACTTCTCAACGAGACTTTCGGCATGCTTTTCGCGAACTTCTGACGAACTCTCTGCAATCTTCTGACGAGCTTTCGACGACGAACTCTCGGCATTCTTCCGACAAACTCTCAGTGATCTTCAAGCGAGCTCTCGACGAGCTCCCGATATATCGTCTGAATCTTCGACTCCGGTCGATCATTTGCTTTATGCCTTACTGCTATCATAGCTAATCCTGCACATTTATCTCAACACATAGATTAGGTTAAATAATTTACCAATTGATTTCATCATTAAAATCTGAGATTCAACAATCTCTCCCTTTTAGATGATAATAACCAATTGGTGAAGGAGTTAACCTTAACTCCCCCTATCTATATGTCATACTTGAGAAAGTATAAACTTGAATTCATAACCTTGAATTCAAGCTTTGATCGAAATTAGAAATCATATGTATTGTGCATCATCATAATTTCAAGTCATCAAGATATTAAATACACAATCACTTCATGCAAGATAAAATATTTCAGCATAGCCTTTTATCACTACTTGCATGAAATATTATCATTATTGCATTGTAGCACTCAAAAGTTGATAATATTAAAAATCTGATATTGCATCATTGTATGATAATATTAGAAATTCACAATATCATAGAAATTTTAAGCATCAAAGTAAGCACAGAATTTCAACAACATGATATTGCATCATTGTATAATAACATTAGAAATTCATAACATCGTAGAAATTTTCAGCATCAATCAAAGTAAGCACAGAATTTCAATAGTATGATATTGCATCATTGTATGATAACATTAGAAATGCTTAGCATTTAAAAAGATCACAACATCATAGAAATTTTTAGCATCATAAGATTACAACACCGAGGTAAGCACAAGGTTACAACATCAAAGTAAGCACAAGAAAAGAGAGGGGATGAGAGGGATTTCGTCAACTTCTCTCCGTTTGTCATCAGCAAAAAGACATACATAGCTATTCAGGTGGTAAGTCAAAATGTCTAAACAAGGTATTGAGCTGTCAATGAATCTGTTACAACTTAATTAAAATTTGATTTTGACGTTGTTCAAATCGATCCATTCGAGTCCCTATGTCATCGATAGATGTGGGGGGTGCTTGCTTTGCTGGAGGTGTTGCCTCAAAGGGACCAGTTGGAGGATATTGATTACCCCTAAATATTAGTGTTTCAGGTTCTAGTTTAGGTGGGAGGGGATCAATCATTCTAGGCAGTCTAGTCCATATCCCATTTCTGAATGTACACTTTAACTATTGAAGTAGGTTTCTATTTATAACATTAAATCTATCTAGTTTTATAACTTCTTCATCAAGTGGGATAATTATATCATAAGCATGGATTAGTCTTGTGATCACGTCACTATATAGAAGCATCATATCCTTTTTTGATAGTTTAATCATATTTTATTGGATTAGGTAACCAAAACAATTGTTATGTCCCTTCATAATCCAATACATGGTACCTAATTCCATTTGACTTACTTCATCATGATGATATTGTTTTAGGAGAATAATACTTATCAGAATGTGATAAAGTATTTTGGTGCTGAGAGGTAGTAAATGTTCACAGCTTTTTGGAAGAATAGATAAGTTAGGATTACTAAAAATTATTCCGAAGGCATCAGTATAAGTAGTCCCAACTGATTCTTCATCCCATTGTCCTATAAAATAATAGCCTTTTTCTTTCTTCACAATTACTATGAGGTTGCAAATTATACTATCCGTAATGGGTATGTGATGTCCTAAGAGATAGGTAGATAGGTTCACTTATTTGAAGGATTGGGAGAATGTCTAGATTAGCAAACTATTGAATAAGTTCCAGATCACTTAATTCCTCTAAATCAATATATTTACCCTTACAAACATTTCTAGACCCTATGGATGAAAATTTAAGGGCATATTGATGAGAATCGAAAAATAGGGAGTTATAGTTTTTATCTAATCGCCTCTTCCCTTTGTCCTTAGAGGATTTCTAGAACTCATGGAGACTATAATTATGAAGACAAATAAGTGGCAAAAATAAGTAATACAAAGGGGGAAATCACTTTGGTTTAGAGATTACCTTAGTAGTTTTTTTGTTGCTAAAGGGAGAGCAAGAGATTTATGAGTTTTGGGGCACTTAGGAGAGTTGTGGAATGAGTTGGGGTCGGTTCTACTACCGGCCCTAACTTGTTCTTTATATGGGGCATGTTGTGGGCGATGGCACTGCTAGCTAGGCGGTGCTACTGCCTACAACCCATGACAACTAGCGGTGCTACTGCCAGCTAGGCAGTGCCACCACCTACAGGTAGTGAGCACTGCTCCGATTATGATGTGTTGTGGTGCTGACATTGAGTGGTTCCATTTTGCAATATTTATATTATTGTGAAGTGCACACACTCATTTACACATTATAAGATCATCATGTAAAAATTCGCACCAAAATTCTTGATTCATCATATAAAAATTGTACGATCATCGAAAAAAAAAAAGTGTATGATAAGATTCATATGACTCATTGCATAGTTCATGATTGAAGTGAGTGATAAAAAAAATTTGAGAAAGTCTGAAAAGGAAATTCAACAAATTCATGCATTCGGACAATTTAACATTCCTAATTCCCTTCTAATAAAATCAAATTGTTCTTCATTTAAAGGTTTTGTAAAGATATCAACTAATTGATGTTTTGTATTAATAAACTCTAAGATTACATCATGATTATTAACAAGATCTCATATAAGTGATGTCTAATGTCAATGTGTTTAGTTCTAGAGTGTTGAATAGGATTTTTTGTTAAACATATTACACTTGTATTATCACAGTTTATATAAATATTCTTAAGATAAATTTTATAATCTTCCAATATATTTTTCATCCATACAACTTGTGCACAACATGCACTAGCTACAATGTATTCGGCTTTGGTTGTGGATAGTGCAACCGAGTTTTATTTCTTGGAAGACCAAGAGACAAGTGTATGTTCTAAAAATTAACATATTCTAGATGTGCTTTTTCTATCTTATCTATATTCAGCAAAATCTATATCAGCATAAGCAATTAATTTAAAGTTTTCAGATTTTGGATACAATAATCCTAGATTTATGGTTCCTTTAAGATATCTAAGTATTCTTTTGACTGTTTTAAGATGTGATAGCTTAGGATTAGATTGAAACCTAGCATAAAGTCCTACACTAAATATGATGTCCAGTCTAGCTGTAGTGAGGTATAGTAAACTACCTATCATACCCTTATAAGCTTTTTGATCAAAGCTTTCTCCACTTTCATTAATGTCTAACTTAGTGGAGGTACTCATAGGAGTGTTGATACCCTTTGAACTATCCATATTAAACCGTTTTAGCAAGTCTAATGTATATTTTATTTGGCTAAGAAAATTTTCATTACTAACTTATTTAATTTGTAAGCCACAAAAAAAAAGATAGTTCACCCATTAATTTCAAACTCTTGACTCATGCTTTTGATAAACGATTCATATAAAGATTTATTTATAGAACCAAAAATAATATCATCAACATAAATTTGCCCAATAAGAAAATTATTTTCAAAATTTTTAATAAATAATGTAGTATCGACCTTGCCTTTAGAGAAATTATTTTGAATAAGAAAAGAGTTAAGTCTCTCATACTAAGCCCTTAGGGCTTGTTTCAATCTATAGAGAGCTTTAGTCAATTTAAACACATGATTAGGGAAATTATCATTCTCAAATCCAGGAGGTTGTTCAACATAAACTTCTTCAGAAATAAAGCCATTAAGAAAAGCACTCTTAACATCTATTTGAAACAACTTCAAATTATTACCATTAGCATAGGCAAGGAGCATCCTTATGGCTTCTAATCGTGCCATAGAAATGAATGTTTCTTCATAATCGATACCTTCTTCTTGGTTGAAACCTTTGGCCACTAATCTAGTCTTGTTTTTAACTATGATAACAAATTCATCTTGCTTATTTCTAAAAACCCATTTAGTACTAATAACTAAATGGTCATCTGGCCTTGGAACAAGCTTCCACACATCATTTGTCTCAAATTAATTCAACTCTTTTATATTATGATAACCCATGAATAATCTTTCAAGGTCTTGTCAATGCATTTATGCTCAATTTGGGAGAGAAAAGTGGTGTTGGCACAAAAACTCTTAAGAGAAGAATGAGTTTGAACCCTTTTTGATGTATTTCCTATGATTAGCTCCTTAGGATGAGCATCTACATATTTACATTCCTTGGGTAAAGAAGGTTTAGAAGAAGATGCATCCAAGTTGCTAGATGGATAAAGGATTTTATTTAAATTTAAAGCATTAAACTTAAGATCATTATCAAAATTATTTTTCTTAACTTCAGAAACTTCCTTAAAAACAACATGAATAGACTCTTCTATAACTAAAGTTCTTTTATTAAAGATACAAAAAGCCTTAGAAATAGAAGAATAACCAAGAAAAATTCCTTCATCAGATTTTGCATTAAACTTTTCTAAAGTATCTTTTTCATTCAAAATAAAACATTTAAATCCGAAAATTTTAAAATATGAAACGTTGGGTTTTTTGTTGTTCCACAACTCATAAGGTATTTTTGAAAGTAATGGTCTTATTAGAACCCTATTCATAATATAGCATGCCGTATTTATAGCTTTGACCCAAAAATATTTGGGTAGGCTATATTCATTTAACATGGTTCTTGCCATTTCTTGTAAGTTTATATTTTTTCTTTCTACTACCTCATTTTGTTGAGGATTTCTCGGAGTAGAGAAATTGTGGTTGTATCCATTAGATTCATAAAAATTTTGGAAATCACGGTTTTGAAATTCACCACTGTGATCACTTCGAATTGATGAAATCATAAAACCCTTTTCATTTTGAACAAGTTTACAAAACTTAGAGAAATACCTAAAGCAATCATTTTTATGTGCTAAGAAGTAAGTCTAAGTATATCTACTATAATTGTCCATGATGACAAAGGCGTATTTGCTACCTTATTAGTAATTGGTCCAAATAAATCCATATGTATCAATTGCAATGGTCTAGAGGTGCTTATTTGATTCTTTGGTTTGAAACTACCTTTTATTTGTTTTCCTAGTTGACATACATTACACACATTATCATTAACGAACTTAATGTGAGGAATTCCTCTTACAAGTTCTTTAGATGAGATTTGAGAGATTAGTTTCATGCTAGCATAACCTAATCTCCTATGCCAAAGGCAAGCATCATCATTCAAAACCCAAAAACACATTTCATTACAAAGATCATTAATGTCGATAGTGTATACATTATTTTGTTTTAGGGCAATTATAGATATGTTTTTGTATAGTTTTTTAATAATGCAAGCATTAGATTCAAATCTAATGATATATCCTTTATCACATAATTGACTAATACTTAAAAGATTATGCTTTAAGCCATCAACCAATAACACATCTTCAATAAAAAGGTTAGATTTGTTACCTATAGTTCCTTTGCCAATGATTTTACCTTTGTTGTTGTCTTCGAAGGTGACATATCCTTCGTCTAGGTTAGTGAGTTTAGAGAATTGAGATAGATCTCTGGTCATATGCCTTGAGCATCCACTATCAAGGTTCCATCTCTTACTCCTAGCTTGTGATGGTATATTTTCTTAAAAAAAGGATGATTTTTAACTACCTATTTGATCTTGGGTGCCTCAAAAATCGATCTACATAACTTATCATATTGCATTGAGTCATTTGAGGTTCTTTTAGGAACTTATTTTCTTAAAAAAAGGATGATTTTTAACTACCTATTTGATCTTGGGTGCCTCAAAAATCGATCTACATAACTTATCATATTGCATTGAGTCATTTGAGGTTCTTTTAGGAACTTAAATCAATTTATGTAGACTATATCTCTTAAGTGGACATTTATAGATAACATGTTTGAGTTTGCAACAAAAGTTGCATTTGGTTTGAGATGATACATGCAAGATAGGGCCTTTAATAAAGATGGTCGGATTTTGGTGAGAGCTACTCACAAATATGATTCCACTTCTCCTATGAACGTGACCCTTATTAGTAAGGATCATGTTTAAGGACTTGCTACCAACCTCAAATTTTTCTAAGGTTTCTTTGAGTAGCAAGTTTTACTTTCGAAGTATTTCTAATTCATCACATTTCGTATATGGAGCTAAACTATCATTGTACTCATCTTTTAATCTATCTAAATCACTAATAAGAGAAGCATGCTCCTTTTTCAATAATTTATATTTTTTACTAATTAATTTGCATTCATCAAATAAATCATGAAAAACACTTAATAGTTTATCAAAAGATAAATTTGCATCTAATGAACTACTTACCTCATCTCCGATAGCCATTAGCGCATAGTGAGCAACTTGCTTAGTGTTGGTTGGCTTCTCTTCAATCAAATAAATCATGAAAAACACTTAATAGTTTATCAAAAGATAAATTTGCATCTAATGAACTACTTACCTCATCTCTGATAGCTATTAGCGCATAGTGAGCAACTTGCTCAGTGTTGGTTGGCTTCTCTTCTTCGGATGCACTTGAGTCGTCCCAAGCTGCTTTAAGGGCTTTCTTCTTCTTTGGTTGCTTCCTCTTTGCTTGGGGACATTCACTTTTGAAGTGTCCTAGCTTCTTTCACTCATAATATATCACTTATTCTTTCTTATGTTCAAATTTATTTTTAGTGTCATTTCTAAATTTATTTCTTTTTATGAATTTTTTGAACTTTCTTGTTAAGAGTGTTAAGTCATCATTATAGTCCTTATCACTTAGAATTTTCTTTCAAGTGGTCTTCTTGAGTTCTTAGTGTCATATCTTTCCTGTTTTTTAGAAGATTATTCTCAAGTTCTTCATGAGCATTACAAGTCATCTCATAGGTCATTAGTGACTTGATTAGTTCTTCGAGAGGAAAATTATTTAAATCTTTGGCCTCTTGAATGACCATTACTTTAGGGTCCCAACTCTTTGGAAGGTATCTTAAGATTTTATTAACAAGTTTAAAGTTCAAAAAACTTTTGCCAAGTCCTTTTAGACCATTGACAACATTTATAAATCGGGTGTACATGTCTCCAATGGTCTCACTCGGTTTCATCCAAAACAGTTCATAAGTGTGGACTAAAAATTTAATTTTTGACTCCTTTACTCTACTAGTGCCTTCGTGAGTTACTTCAAGTGTATGCTAAATATCAAAAGTCATTTCACAAATTGACACTCGAGTGAACTCGTTTTTATCCAAAGCACAAAGCAAGGCATTCATAGCCTTGGCATTTAAAGCGAAAGTCTTCTTCTCCAACTCATTCTAATCAAACATTAGAAGAGAAGACTTTTTCAAAGCCATTTTCTATAAGATTTCATAACTCAAAATCCATTGAAATTAGAAAGATCCTCATTCTAGTCTTCCAATATGTATAATTTGTTCCATTGAACATGGACGAACGTGTAATTGAATGACCCTCTTGGTTGCCGGCAAATGCCATCTCTCTTGGGTTTCAAACCAAATAAGAGTGACCTTGCTCTGATACTAATTACTATGATCAAGAGCGGCACTAAGAGGGGGGGTGAATTAGTGCAGCAGAAAAATTTCCGATTTCGAAAGTCTTTGTTTCAATTAAACCCGATTCCGGCGAAAACCATTTCATAAAGATATTGACTTGAAAGCATATGGGAGTGTAGAGAAAGCAATAAGAAGATAAAGCAGTTTGCAGTAAAGTTAAATTGCTCAAGACAAAATGTAAACCAGAATTTAGAGTGGTTCAGTCATTGTGACCGACATCCACTTCGGATTCCTCCTCCGTCGAGATCACCGGCATCCATTAATGGCCTTTCTTCAATAGGCGAACACTAATCACCTTTTACAGCTCTTTCTCTTTTTACCGGGTTTAGGAGATAACCCTTACAAGCCTCACTCCTCCTTCTTTGATAGTTACAAAGCTAAGAGAGGGAGGGGAGGACTCTTTACACTTTTATAACTCTTTTAATACCTCAAGAACTCAAGATTATATCAATACTTTTTGTACCCTTTCATGCAAAAAAGGGTGAGGTATTTATAGGCCCCAATGGCTTTAGAATTGGAGCAAAAAAGTGTCACATCACTGAATTTTAAGGTACTGGTGGTACCATCACCATTATTGGGTGGTACCACCACTTGACACCTAACACTGGGTGGTACGACCGCTTGGCAGAGCTCGGAGACCGAGCTCTAGTGGTACCACCGCCTGATACGGGCGGTACCATCATTGGTAGCATTAACTACCAATGGTATCACTGCCTAGTTTGGGCTATACCACTGCCCATAACTCCTGGGAGATCGAGTCTCAAGCGGTGCCACTACCGGCCATAAATTCAGATGCTAAATAGGCTATCCAATCCAGCCCAATTCAGCCCTATGAAGAGCCCAGTTGGCCCCTAACTGAGCTAGTGGGATTACCTCCCAATCCTAACTCAATTTATAGTTCTAACTACAATTAAGGCAAGCAATTAGTCCAATATGTCAACTTTTCTCTCGGCGTTCCTCCGACGAACTTCTCAGCGAGTCTTCCGGCGTGCTTCCCGCGAACTCCCAATGAACTCTTGGTGATCTTCCAACAAGCTTTCGGTGACAAACTCTTGACGTTCTTTCGACGAACTCTCGATGATCTTTAGATGAGCTCTCAGCGAGCTCCCGGTATATCGTCTGAATCTTTTACTCTGGGCCATCATCTGCTTTATGCCTTATCGCTATCGTAGCTAATACTACACACTTATCTCAATACATAGATTAGGTCAAATAATTTACCAATCTATTTCATCATCAAAATCCGAGATTCAAAATGGTATATGGTCTTTGGGATATTAGATGAATGAGGGACTATAGGTACATGGTAACTAAGGATAGACATGTCCAATGAATTAGATTCCCCTATATCGTCTAGGGACTACGACGTAGTGATCTAGTACGTCCGTAGTCAATGAGATGAGTGAATTATTATGGAGATAATCATTCACTAAGCCAGAAGGAGTTCTGACAGGTATGACTCATGGCCAGCTCGATATTGGACCTAGAGGGACCACACACATATTGTAACATCCCTTGTTTTTAAATTTTCATATAAGTTGTAAATTGTAATGTAAGTATCTATATCAAATTTTATAGATGAGCCTAAATATAATTCTAGGGACTTGTTTGAAATAAAAAAAAATCTAAGGACCTAATTGTAAACCCTGAGGACCTAATCGTAAATATAATAATACAAGGACTAAATTATAAAATGTACAAAATAACAAATCCCACCGTTTAAGCCTCTCTGCCTTCATCCACTTATGAAGCCTTCTTCAATGAGGCTCCCAACTTCCACTAGCAATCACTTTGAAGGGGAAGGACCAAATACCCCTCTTACAACCTTTTACAAGTGGTTCACACTCTTACTGATTTTTCAAAGAGAAAGAGGGAGGTGAACATTGAAAATAAGACTTTGCTAAAGCTTTTTCTCAATTTTGAACTTTTTAAAAAGGTGTATTCTTTGCTAAGAATTGAGGGATATTTATAGACCCCAAGAGGATTTAAATTTGGGCTCTAAATTTTGAATTCCTTTGGGTTCCCGGAGCTAGTGGTGCCACCGCCTAGTCCGACGGGACCACCGCCCGACCTTTCGGGTCATTGGTTGGGCTCCAAATTTAGCCCAAACTAGTTCAAATTTGGGCCCAATTGCCCCCTAACCGGGTTATAGGATTAACTCTTAATCCTAACCCTAATTACATGCAAACTACGAGATTAAGACATAGTCCTAAGCAGGTTTCTAACCGGCAATGTCGAGTTTCCTTCCGGCGAGCTTTCTGGTGAACTTCCGATACACCCTCGGATTTCTTCCGGCGGACTCCTAGTAGGCCTCCCGGTCTTGTGGCAAGTTCAGCAAGTCTTTGGCAAATAGCCAAATCTTCTTGGTGATCTCCGCGACCTCCGATGATCTCTCCGGCGGACTTCCGAAAACTTCAGCAAGTCCCCGATTCCTTCTCGGTTGGTTCCGGCAGCACTTCCGACGATTCTTCAAACTTTCAACAGACTCTCAAACACCCATCGAACTTGAACTCCGGTAGACTTGCTTTATGTTTTCAAGCTATCATAGTTAATTCAATAATATGGATTAGATCAATTAAACCATCAATTGACTTCATCATTAAACCGAGATTCAACATCTCCCCTTTTGATGATGACAATCAATTGCGATGCAAGTTCTTGATATCTTAACATGATGCAAACATTTCAAGTGTTTAGCAATCATAGCATTTCATCACATGGCAAGATATCAACATATAAAATTGCGATGCAAGTTCTTGATATCTTAACATGATGCAAACATTTCAAGTGTTTAGCAATCATCACATGGCAAGATATCAACATATAAAATTGCGATGCAAGTTCTTGATATCTTAACATGATGCAAACATTTCAAGTGTTTAGCAATCATAGCATTTCATCACATGGCAAGATATCAACATATAAAATTGCGATGCAAGTTCTTGATATCTTAACATGATGCAAACATTTCAAGTGTTTAGCAATCATAGCATTTCATCACATGGCAAGATATCAACATATAAAATTGCGATGCAAGTTCTTGATATCTTAACATGATGCAAACATTTCAAGTGTTTAGCAATCATAGCATTTCATCACATGGCAAGATATCAACATATAAAATTGCGATGCAAGTTCTTGATATCTTAACATGATGCAAACATTTCAAGTGTTTAGCAATCATCACATGGCAAGATATCAACATATAAAATTGCGATGCAAGTTCTTGATATCTTAACATGATGCAAACATTTCAAGTGTTTAGCAATCATAGCATTTCATCACATGGCAAGATATCAACATATAAAATTGCGATGCAAGTTCTTGATATCTTAACATAATGCAAACATTTCAAGTGTTTAGCAATCATAGCATTTCATCACATGGCAAGATATCAACATATAAAATTGCGATGCAAGTTCTTGATATCTTAACATGATGCAAACATTTCAAGTGTTTAGCAATCATAGCATTTCATCACATGGCAAGATATCAACATATAAAATTGCGATGCAAGTTCTTGATATCTTAACATGATGCAAACATTTCAAGTGTTTAGCAATCATCACATGGCAAGATATCAACATATAAAATTGCGATGCAAGTTCTTGATATCTTAACATGATGCAAACATTTCAAGTGTTTAGCAATCATAGCATTTCATCACATGGCAAGATATCAACATATAAAATTGCGATGCAAGTTCTTGATATCTTAACATAATGCAAACATTTCAAGTGTTTAGCAATCATCACATGGCAAGATATCAACATATAAAATTGCGATGCAAGTTCTTGATATCTTAACATAATGCAAACATTTCAAGTGTTTAGCAATCATAGCATTTCATCACATGGCAAGATATCAACATATAAAATTGCGATGCAAGTTCTTGATATCTTAACATAATGCAAACATTTCAAGTGTTTAGCAATCATCACATGGCAAGATATCAACATATAAAATTGCGATGCAAGTTCTTGATATCTTAACATAATGCAAACATTTCAAGTGTTTAGCAATCATAGCATTTCATCACATGGCAAGATATCAACATATAAAATTGCGATGCAAGTTCTTGATATCTTAACATGATGCAAACATTTCAAGTGTTTAGCAATCATAGCATTTCATCACATGGCAAGATATCTTAACATAATGCAGAACATTTCAAGTGTTTAGCAAGCAATCACATGCAAGATATCAACAGATAAAATTGCGATGCAAGTTCTTGAGATCTTACATGATGCAAACATTTCAAGTGTTTAGCAATCATAGCATTTCATCACATGTGCAAGATATCAACATGTAAAATTGTGATGCAAGTTCTTGATTTGATATCTTAACATAATTCAAATTCAAATAGGGCACTCATAGCATCAATTCATATATTTCTCCCTCTTTGTCATCAACAAAAAGGAGAACGATATAAGCAAATTTTAAACATAAGTGCGATAATGATTCATGCCATAACTAGGTTCATGTCATTTTTCAACAATGAGTGATAGGATACTAATTATACAAACATCTCAAGGAAAACATGACATGAATATTATTTCTTCCTTTTTATTTGGTGTTATTTTTTTGCATGAAGGAGGACAGTCATTTGTGAGATTACTCGAATAAAGTTAAAATTGATAAGAGATTTAAAGCACTCTTCATTTTTACAATAATCAAGATATGTATGTGAATCGAATCCTTGCAAGTAAAAAAGTATCTTCCCCCCCCCCCCCCCCCCCCCCCCCCCTCTTTTTTTTTTCAAGAAGGAGTTTATAAGAAGGAATCATCAAATCCATTTCTTGAAAAATATTTTTCACATGATAAGTCTATGAGAGATGCATTTGCAAATCCATTTTTCGAAAAATATTTTTCACATGATAAGTCTATGAGAGATGCATTTGCTAGTTGATTCCATATATCAAAAATCAATGATATGAATCAAACTCGATATGACATATGCTTATTAAGTTCGGAAGAGAATAATGTATCAAGAAAATCCGATTGTTAGGATCAAGAAAATCTGAAAATGAAATTTAATACTTTCATGCATTCGGACAAGGTTTTGCTATAGATTTTCAAATACAATCATAAAGATAAAACATGCTTATTATCATGGAAAATTTTTGTATCCAAAACACATAATTTCCAACATGTTATTAAGGCATGTAATAGTGTAAAATTTTTATCATAGTAATTGAATGAATCAAGAAAGTCTGAAAAATAATCTTAATAAGTTCATGCATTCGAACACATTAAGAGGTATGAATCTTCAACATGCTCATCATGGAAACCAAGGCACAAGATTTTCAAAGTAAGCATGTTATAGAAATATTCAATTTCAATGTGTAGTGATCAAGAAAAATCCAAAATTGAGTAACATAAAGAGATTCAAGAAAAATCCGAAAATGATGTTCAATTAATATTCCTTACTCTATATATGCTCACCAAATAATTCATCAAGTAAAACACATCAAGGATTAGTAGTCATCAAGGCAAGGGGCATTAAAAAGTAATTGTTACAACAAGACAAGAAGTGATTATGTCCACATTTACATGAGGCAAGCAAACAATTTGGCAAGTGTTACATTTGCATCGTCTCTTTAGATGTGCAAGAAAGTAATCAAGTTTTTACATTTTCTTGACTTGTGCAAGCTAGCTAATTTCTCTTTGAGATGACCCTTTACATCAATTCAAGATAGCAAATTAGCAACTCTTTCTCCCCCTTTGTCATTGGCAAAAAGAAAGGAAGACCCTTTACATCGATTTCATTTCTAAATCATGACACAGGTAAATATCAATCTTATTTGTGCATCATTATGTTTTTAAATTAAAATATGCACAATTTCAAAACTTTACATTTGTATCCTTACTTCATGCACTATACAAATAAATTAATCACTGTGGGCATATCATACATGATATATCATTTTGATAACAAATTATAGCATTTATCAATATTTTGATCATGATACCAAGCATTCATTATTTAGAGCATTCATGATACACATTATATGCATATATCATCACAATAAAAAGCAATTGCATGTATAATTTCAAATCATAAATGTTTCAAATCATGATGGTATTAATTTGTCAAATTACATCCTACCATGCATGATCGAAACTTCTTATTTGTATATACCAAAACAAATTAATGAATATTTCATGTATTCATATCATCACATAAGGAATATCAAGAAGAGTTATTGGGTGATGAGATAAATATTTCATGAATACAGGGAATTGCATAAAAATCATATCATGAAAAGATAATACCAAAAGACATGATTTCTTTTAAAAAATCTCCTCTTAAATAAAGGAAAATCTTAGGAGATTATGATATAGATAAAATTCATTCAATCTTGTAAGAGAACAAGATATTAATTCAAGCATATAAAATTTCTCAATTTATTATGAATCATAAAAAGAATTATGGTTCCAAAAAATCATGATTCATTTAGGAAAAATTTCTCTTTAGTACATGACAAGAAGAAATATAGCAATGATACCAAGAAGAATTGTGGTTCCGAAAAATCATGATTCATTTGGATAGTAGATGCTAAAAAGATACATTGAGGATAAAAGATCTTAATTTTTATAGGGTAAATCTCAAGTTATAAATCTCGAAAAATCAAGATAAAGCTCATTTAAATTCAAATCATCAAATCAAAATAATTTTCCAGATGATAAAATAGATTCATCAAAGTCAATAAGAAAAAGAATTTTCAAGAAAAATGCTTTTCTCTATTTAGTTGTTTCATTCAAGCATGCCTTTGTCTTTTTTGTGCCAATATATATATATATATATATATATATATATATATATATATATATATATATATATATATATATATATATATATATATATATATATATATATATATATATATATATATATATATATATATCATCAATCGTTTAGAATCGAAAAATAAATTTTGTCATAAAAACCATCAAGATTAATAAACCACAAAAATCATCATGTATAACTTTAAAATCTCATGCATAAAATCGTCAAGTCATGATATCAAAATTTCAATATTTTCATTACAACTTTATGTATCATTAAGTATACAATCGTGACACTTACACTATTTCATATAAGCATGCCTATTTCATTTATGTCAAAACAATATTTCTTAGATATGTATGATACCAAAACATGGTTTCAAATGTTTAACATATAAAATGCATAAATTCAAAAATTGAAAGGAGAAGGGAATAATTCAAAGGTACAAAGATTTCAACCATCTCATAAACAAATGAGAGATCAAGTCATGAATCCAAAATTCCATGAATCAAAATAATCAAAATGATCATAAAAGGTAATCTCATGTTATTCCAAGAAATCAATATCATGATTTTGATAAAACTCATTTCAAATTTAAATCATCAAAATTATCAAACTCTCAACCTTACTTTCAAGAGATTCAAAAAGACATAAATAATTTTATTGGTCTCTTAGTGAAAAATCGATAAGATAGAGAAAAAGAAAAATTTTCAAGAAAAATGCTTTTCTCCTTTTGTTTCAACTCATCGATTGATTTCATACATGCTTGTTCTTTTCTTTTATGCCAAATCCATGCATCATTCATTAACGCCGAAAAAGATCTTTCAAAAGATCACAAAGTTCGATAATCACAAAAATCATCATGCATCATTTCGAAAGAAAACTCATTAAGCATGATCATTATGTATTATTTCAAATCAAACATGATTTTATTTATTTTCAAAATATTCATCATGATAGGACATACAAGGCAAAGAAATTATTAATCATAAAGCATATTCATCAATCATGGTTTCATTGAGCATAAGGTATTTTCTACCAAAATCATTTTGTTATTTGTTGTAGTCATGCATTTTTCTTTTTAGGTGCATCTATTTTTTCATGCTTAGTTTGCATACAAAAGCCGTGCATCATTTTTAAAAGCACCTTTCATCACGGTAAAAATTGATAATCCATAAATCACAAAAGATCATCATGGAAATCATCAAAATCAATAAACTATAAATTACCCAAAACTTATCATCATCATGTATAGTTTCAAAAAATAAATTTATTAGGCATGATATCATATTTTTTAAGTCATTTTTAATCAAAATCATTTTGTTTATCATAAACATGCAATTTTCATGATTATTTTCAAAATTACTAGAATGATAAGCATGATTCCTAATTTTTTATTTTCATTATTAAATTATTAAACATGCAATTTTTAAGAAAATTAATCGTAAACTAAATTAAAAATAACTCATGAAAAGTATTATGTAATTTTGAAATAAATTAAGGGCATTTTTATTACCTCATTGTCGAAAGCTGTTAAGGCGTAGTTTGCCATCTTGCCTTTGTTGATTTTCTCCTCATCTTCGGAGGAGCTCGATTCTTCCCAATTTGTGTTCTTCTTCTTGCATTCAAAGCAAGTAGTTCCGTTCTTTTTGTTCTTTAATTTTTATTTCATTAACTTTTTAAATTTCTTTGCAAGTTCAAGTTCACTATCACTTGAGCTTATGCTCGAGTAGTCTTCATGTGTTCTATGTCCCAAATCCTTCCTATTCTTTGGAAGGTGGTTTTGTTCATCATTTTTATCAAGTGCATTGTGCACCATTTCATATATCATCAATGTACCGATAAGTTCTTTAAGTGGAAAAATATTTAAATCTTTTTTTTCTTGTAAAGCTATTACTTTTGAATCACACTTCTTAGAAAGAGAACACAAAATTTTGTTTACGAGTTCAAAATCCGAAAAACATTTGCCAAGAGCTCTTAAACCATTGATGACATCCGTAAAATGGGTGTACATGTCACCAATGGTTTCGCTTGACTTTATCTGAAAAACCTCAAAATGATGCATTAAAAAGTTGATTTTTGAATCTTTAACTCTAGAAGTGTATTCATGTGTGATTTCAAGAGTGTGCCATATGTCAAAAGCCGTTTTGCACAAAGAAACCCGATTAAACTCCGTTTTATCTAAGGCTCAAAATAAGGTATTCATAGCCTTTGCATTTAGAGAAAACATCTTCTTCTCCAAATCATTCTAATGGATCATTAGAAGAGAAGACATTCGAAAACCGTTCTCGATAATATTCCATAAATTTAAGTCTAACGAAAGCAAGAAAACTCTCATTCGAGTTTTCCAATAAGTGTAGTCCGTCCCATTGAAAAAGGGAGGACGAATGAGAGAGTGACCCTCTTGAAAGCTGAAAAGAACCATTTCTCTTGGGTGTTAAACCAAATGAGAAATACGAGGCTCTGATACCAATTGTTAGGATTGGAGTGGCACTAAGAGGAGGGGGGGGGGGGGGGGGGGGGGGGGGTGGGGGGTGAATTAGTTTAGCGGATTAAAACTCGTAAGTTTGAAATCAATTTTGTAAATGTTTAGAGATTTCGATTCGACGAAGAATGACTTAGTAAAGATAGCTCAAGTAAAGGAAGTTATGAATAGAGAGATGAAAACCGAAAGTTTGCTGTTAAGTAAATAAATGTTTAAGAAAGTTAAATACTCACACATTCGAGGAACACCACAATTTAAAGTAGTTCGGTCAAATGACCTACATCCACTTGCGAAGCCTTCTTCGATGAGGCTCCCAATTTTCACTAGCAAGTCACTTTGAAGGGGAAGGACCAAATACCCCTCTTACAACCTTTTTACAAGTGGTTCACACTCTTACAGATTTTTCAAAGAGAAAGAGGGAGGTGAACACTTAAGCTATTGAAAATAAAACTTTGCTAAAGCTTTTTCCTCAATTTCTAACTTCTCAAAAAGGTATATTCTTTGCTGAGAATTGAGGGATATTTATAGACACCAAGAGGATTCAAATTTGGGCTCCAAAATTTTGAATTTTTATAGGTTTCCGAAGTTGGCGGTGCCACCGCCTGTCAATATCAATTTGACTATGTACTGGTAGTGCCACCGCTTGACCTTTCGGGTGCTGGGCGGTGCCACCGCCTGACCTTTCGGGTTCTGGGCAGTGCCATCGCCCGCTTTCGGGTCACTAGTTGGGATCCAAATTTGGCCCAAACTAATTCAAATTTGGGCCCAATTGGCCCCTAACCGGGTTATAGGATTAACTCTTAATCCTAACCCTAATTATATGCAAATTATGAGATTAATTTCTTCCGACGTCGAGTTTCCTTTCGGTGAGCTTTCCGACGAACTTCCGGCGGACTTCCGATACACCCTCGGATTTCTTCCTGCAGACTCCTAGCAGGCTCCTAGTCTTGTGGTGAGTTCAGTGAGTCTTTGGCAAGTAGCCGAACCTTCTCGGTGATCTCCGTGAACCTCTAACGATCACTCTGGTGGATTTCCGAAAACTTCGGCAAGTACCCGATTCCTTTTTTGTTGGTTCCGACAACACTTCTGACGATCCTTCGGACTTTCGGTGGACTCTCGAACACCCATCGAACTTGACTCTGGTAGACTTGCTTTATATCTTCAAGCTATCGTAGTTAATCTTGCACACGTAACTCAATAATATGGATTAGATCAATTAACCCATCAATTGACTTCATCATCAAAATCCGAGATTCAACAACAGAGGTGGTATCAAAGCATGGTTTGAGGATTATTGAAATATTTGATATGTTTGATGTGCAAAATATATCTTGAGGTTTTGTAACTTACGTAAAGTTATTAATAAACAAATTTTCTCTTTTGATATTTTTGGAAGCAAGGATGACGAGGTCATTAGGTTCTCCCTTTGCATCTATTACTGATCAGTTAAGTGGGATTATGCGAACTCTTGAGACTATGACTCATGTGATGCAACATCAAGTCCAACATGAAAGAAATGATGGAGTGAGGACATCAAATCAGACTGGAGTGGGAATTGAACAGTTTAAGAAGCTCAGCCCTCCCAGCTTTAGTGGTGAGCCCTATCCAATGGTAGCAGAATAGTGGATGATGCAAATAGATAAGATATTTGTTGTCTTAAATTGCCCTGATGATCAAAAGGTTTCTCTGGCTACCTTTATATTGGAAGGAAAGGCTGAACACTGGTGGAGAACCATAAAGAGAATTTCTGAAGTCAGACATGAGCCAATTACTTGGAAGATATTTGCAAAAAAGTTTAATGATAAATACTTCCCAGATTGTATTAGAGAGCAGAAAGAATTAGAATTTTTAAATCTTATCTAGGGAAATATGACGATAGTAATATATGAATCTAAATTCACTGAGCTCTCTAGGTTTGCCACACATATGATTGATGATGAATCTAGAAAAGCAAAAAGGTCTGAAAGGGGATTACGACTAGCAATAAGAAGTTGAATATCAACCTTAAAACTCCAAATAAATGCTGATGTAGTAGAAAGAGCTTTGATAATTGAAAGATACTTGGAGGAAATTCAAGAAATCATGGGCAAGAACAAAAAGGACAAATTTACTAGCAAAAGTAAGAGAGAAAATGAATATGAAGCTAGTAATAAGAGGATCAAGATATCTAGATTTGAGAAAGGGAAACCACTATGGAGGACTCAGTCATGTGCAAAATGTGGATTAAATCATGAAATAAGTTAGTGTTTTCGAGTGACTGGAGCATAGTTTGCTTGTGGAAAGCATCAAATAAAAAATTACCATTTGAGGAAAAAGAAAGAGCCACTGCCTCCTAGACCATCAGCCCATGCTAGAGTGTATGCTATCACTGAACAAGATTCTAGAACTTCTAAATCAGTGGTTGAAGGTATTCTTCATGTTTCTAAAAGAAATGCAAAAGTTTTGTTTGATCCCGGTTCCAACTTATCTTTTGTTTCGCAATACTTTGTTTGTCACTTGGATATTCTACCTAGACCCCCTGGATTATATGTTATATGTAACAACTACTGTTGAGATTTCTTTGACAACAAACTTGGTTTACCCATCTTGTTTGATTTCTATTGGAGAACACGAACTCCTTGCTGATTTGATTCTTCTAGAGATCCAGGGTTTTGATATTATACTTGGCATGGATTGGTTATCTTCTTATCATGCTAGTATTGATTGCTATACAAAAATAATTACTTTCTGCATACCAGATCAACCTACATTTTACTTTGAGGGTATTAGGCATGATTTGCCTCTTTGCTTGATATCAGCATTTCAAGCTCATCGTCTTATGCAGAAGGGTTGTTTTTGTTATATTATGTGTGTAAAGGAGCATTCATATCAAAAAACTCAACTAGATGAAATTTTGGTGGTCAAAGAGTTTCCTGATGTATTCCTAGATGACTTGCTTGGTTTACCTCCAGATAGAGAGGGTGAATTTTCTATTGATTTGGTCTCTAGGACAACCCCAATATCTAAGCCTCCCTACAGGATGGCACCACTTGAGCTAGAGGAATTGAAGAAGTAACTACAAGAACTATTAGATAAAGGCTTCATTCGACTCAGCATTTCACCATAGGGTGCTCTGGTGCTATTAATTAAAAAGAAGGATGGGACATTGAAACTTTGTATTTACTATAAACAATTGAATCAGGTGACCATCAAAAATAAGTATCCCCTACCTAGAATTGATGATTTGTTTGATCAATTGCAGGATGCACAACTATTCTCTAAGATTGACCTAAGGTCATGTTACTATCAGTTGAAGATCAAGGAGGAGGATATTCCAAAAACAACTTTTAGAACTCGATATGGTCACTATGAATTCTTGGTAATACCTTTTGGTTTGACTAATGCCCCTGCAGCTTTTATGAAACTAATGAATAGGATATTTCAACTGCTCTTGGATGACTGTGTAATTATATTAATTGATAACATATTAGTGTATTCAAGGAGTAATCAGGAGCACGAGGAACACTTGAGAAATGCATTATCCATACTAAGAGAAAAGAAGTTATATGCAAAGTTTAGCAAATGTGAATTTTGGTTGAATGAAGTTGCTTTCTTAGGCCATGTGATTTCAGGAAAGGGTATATCTATTAATCCAAGAAAGGTGGAAGCTGTAGTTAAATGGGAAATACCAACAAATGTGATAGAAGTTAGAAGCTTCTTGGGCATGGTAGGATATTATAGGAGATTTGTGGAAGGATTCTCTCAAATTACTCAACCTCTCACCCAACTAACTCAAAAGAACATGAAATTTGAATAGGGTGATGATTGTTAACGGAGTTTTCAAGAGTTAAAAAGAAGATTGACTAGTGCCCCGATTCTCACTATTCCAAGTAGTAGCGAGAGATTTGTAGTTTATACTAATGCTTCAAGAAAGGGCCTTGGATGTATTTTAATACAAAAGGCGAAAATAATTGCTTATGCTTCTAAACAACTAAAAAGTTATGAACTAAATTATCCAACCCATGATTTGGAATTGGCAGCAATTTTTTTTGCTCTAAAGATTTGGAGGCATTACTTATATGGGCGAACATTTAAAATCTTTACTGATAATAAGAGTTTAAAGTATATCTTTACGCAAAGAGAATTAAACATGTGGCAGTGAAGATGGATAGAACTTCTAAAGGATTATGATTGTACCATTCGTTATCACCCGGGAAAAGCTAATGTTGTAGCTGATGCATTTAGTAGAAAATCTACAAGTTTTATGACTAGCCTGATTATGAAGCAATAGAAGTTATTAGAAGAAAATTATGATTTGAATGTTACGAGGAAAGGGCAAAACTCAATGATATTGATGACCTCCATCCAAGTGCAATCTGACCTTATACAACAAATCAAAGAAGGACAACTACAAGATCCACGTCTAATTTACTTAAGGAATGAAGTAGAAAAGGGATTGAAGCTGAATTTTCGAGTTTTAGAGGATGGCCTATTGCGATTTGGGGATAGGGTGTGTGTTCCAAGTGACCCAAATATCAATGACCAAATCCTGAATGAAGGTCCCAATTTAAAGTACACCATGCATCCTGGTAGCACTAAGATGTATAGAGATCTCCAAAGTCATTATTGGTGGGAAGGCATGAAGAGGGAAATTACACTATATGTTTCAAAATGTTTGACTTGTCAGCAAATCAAAGCAGAACACTAGAGACCTGGAGGTTTATTGCAACATTTAGATATTCCTGAATGGAAATGGGAATGTGTTACCATGGACTTTGTTTCAGGACTACCTAGAACCTCTAGAAAGCATGATGCTATTTGGGTTATCATTGATAGGTTAACCAAATCTGCACATTTCCTACCAATCAATATGACTTATTTTGTTGATAGACTTACAGATTTATATATTAATGAAATAGTAAGACTCCATGGTATTCCAAAGGAGATCATCTCTGATAGGGACTCTAGATTTTGGAGAAGATTACAGGAATCTATGGGCACTAAAGTCAAGTTTAGCACTGCATATCACCCTCAGACCGATGGTCAATCAGAAAGAACAATTCAAACACTTGAAGATTTGCTTAGATCCTATGTTATGGATTGGAAAGGTGAATAAGATAAAGATATTTCACTTATTGAATTCACTTACAATAATAGTTATCATTTAAGTATTCAGATGGCTCCTTATGAGGCTTTATATGGGCAAAGGTGCAAAACACCTATATGTTGAGAAGAAATTAGTGATAAAAAGTTGTTAGCCCTAGACAAAGTACAAGAGAATACTGAGAAAATTCGAGTTATAAGGAAAAGGTTAAAGACTGCTCAGAGTCGTCAAAAGTGTTATGCTGACAACAGAAGACAAGATCTTAAGTTTCAAAGTCAGGGATTTTGTATTCCTAAAGGTCTCCCCTTCTAAAGGCATTATAAGATTTGGGAAGAAAGAAAAGTTAAGCCCAAGATTTATTGGACCTTTTAAGATCCTTGAGAGGGTTGGTTCTGTTGCTTATAGGATTGCTTTGTCACGATCGTTATGCCATATCCATAATATATTTCATGTTTCGATTATCAGAAAGTATATACCCAATCCCTCTCATATCATTAAGTATGAGTCCATGAAGATCGATAAAGACTTGCCTTATGTGGAAGAGCCCACTCAGATTGTTGATAAAAAAGACAAGATCCTAAGGAATCGAGTTATCCCTCTAGTGAAAGTAATATGGAGATATCATTCTGGAGAGGAAACAACCTAGGAGCTAGAGGAGGAAATGAAGAAAGTTTATCCTCATCTTTTCATCAATGGAGGTATGATAAATTTAGAGGACTAAATTTTTCTTTTGGGGGGCAGAGTGTAACATCCCTCGTTTCTAAATTTTCATATAAGTTTTTAATTGTAATATAATTATCCATTTTAAATTTTATAGATGACCCTAAATATAATTCTGGGGACCTATTTGAAACAAAAAAATTCTGAGGACATATTTGTAAACCCTAAGGACCTAATCGTAAATATAATAATACAAAGACTAAATTACAAAATATATAAAATAACAAATCCCACCACCTAAGCCTCTTTGCCTTTGTTCTTAAGGAATCTGAGAAGGCAGCTTGCGTGAAGAAGATAGGAAGAGAGAAAGAAGAAAAAAAAAAGAAGAAGAAGAGGAAAAATTTGGGACTTTTGGGTTTTTTTGCTTAAATCTTCTCATTTAGGGTCAAAAATTCTCAAAGGCAAGTGTTCTAATCCCATCCTACAGAAATATTAGTCTCTATTCTCATATTAATTCTGAATAATTTGAAAGATTTCTACTTAGAACCTGATATCTCTCTTGTTAGATACAAAACCATGGATTTAAAATTTTTCGGTAAACTAACCCCTATATATTGTTTCGGCCATAACTTTTAGCACCAAATATGGATTTAGGCAGGACCTAGTTTATTTGAAATTATACTCTTATACCTTTCTTTTGACATTGATGTTGAAAATTTTAGACACCGAATACTTACCCAAACTTCTGTTTCAAATGAGCCCATGGATGTTGTAAAATAGGGATCGTAATTTCTGACCTTTTGATACTAAAATATTTATAAGTCCCTGTTAAAAATTCTGATTTGTGCCAAACTAATTTCATTTGAAACTAGACTTATAGATATTTCTTTTGATATATATATTGAAAAATTTAAAATCCAAATGCCTAACCAATTATCTATTGAATCTGGCCCTATGAATTCTACAAAACAGTGATTTTAGTTTTTGACCTTTGGTTACTAAATCAATTGTAACTCTTTGTTGGAAACTTTGATTGGTATGAAACTTATTTCATTTGAAAATAGATTGAAATATATTTCAAAAATAGCTTTGTTGAGTGTATTGGTGTATAATTGATTATCTGAAGTATTTATTCAATGGGCCTCTCGAATTTTGTCAGAAATCGAGCTTTGGTCGATTTCGCATATTCTGTTTTCATTCGTTTGGAAATAGATTTCATTCAGCTTCCTTTATTCAATTGAGCTTTATATTACTACTTTGAATTCTTGTTTGCTCTTATCCTTAAATTAATTATATTCTTGAAAATTATTGTGTAACGTTTATGCTATATCGTATTGACTCATATAGGCACATGTATATCCCATTGTTCCGCATTTGCTTTCGATGTGTGCCTATTCCAGTTTCATTCCTTTGGATAATGAATTCATCTAACTTTCTTATTTGAACCGAGCTATATGTGATTGCTTAGAATCCTTATATACTCTTGCTTTCATTTTCTTTCAAATCTGAATACATTGGTGAAAGATTATGCTTGTATCATATAATCTCGTAAAGGCACATGTACGTTTTGTTGTTCCATATTTGCTTCCGATATATGCAAATTTTATTGTTCATACTATCCTTTTGTACTCTGGTGTTTGTAGGATAATGTAAACCTTTGCTAGAAATGGTAAAGGGAGTTATGCATAGAGCTTGCGATGCTCTGCCAGCCTCCTCTGACTTCACCTAGACATAGGTTGATAGAGCTCCCAGATGTGGGAGACTTCTGTCTTGTGGTTCATTCAGAAATAGATGAATCACATTCTGTCTAAGGTCTCACTACACCTTCTATATATTTGATATGATATCCAAAGCTTTGGTTATGTATTTCTATATACGCTTTGGATAAGAATGATATGAATACAATATTAAATATGACGTTTTAGCTTCTGTTTTGTATCGTTCTTTGATATGCTCTGAAATGTTTATATGCCATTGATATGCTTTGAAATATTTCATATGCTATTGATATATTTCGAAATATCCTATTTGCCATTGATATGCTCAGAAACCTTTCATACATCATTGATAAGCTGCAAAATATTTCATTTGTTATTAATATGCTCCGAAATATTTCATTTGTCATTTATATGCTCCGGAACATTTCATACACTATTAATATGCTCCAATTATACTATGCTCATTCTGTTATGAACCAAATATGTTTGATTGAAATGATAGTTGAGATTCTGCACCTAATGATATTACATCTATGAATTCTTATATTTTGCCTTGCATTTTGAAACCTTATTTGTTTAAAAATTATCCTCTTTTGCCATGAATATGTTAGTCACTTGCTGAGCTTTATATGCTCACTCGGTTGCTGTATAAAGTTTTCAGGATAGCTTGTCGCTTACTTAAATGTTTATCCTCATTTTTTCATCAATGGAGGTATGATAAATTTAGAGGACTAAAATTTTCTTTTGGGGGGGAGAGTGTAACATCCCTCGTTTCTAAATTTTCATATAAGTTTTTAATTGTAATATAATTATCCATTTTAAATTTTATAGATGAGCCTAAATATAATTCTGGGGACCTATTTGAAACAAAAAAATTCTGAGGACCTATTTGTAAACCCTAAGGACCTAATCGTAAATATAATAATACAAAGACTAAATTACAAAATGTATAAAATAACAAATCCCACCACCTAAGCCTCTTTGCCTTTGTTCTTGAGGAATCTGAGAAGGCAGCTTGTGTGAAGAAGATAGGAAGAGACAAAGAAGAAAAAAAAAAGAAGAAGAAGAGGAAAAATTTGGGACTTTGGGATTTTTTGCTTAAATTTTCTCATTTAGGGTCAAAAATTCTCAAAGGTAAGTGTTCTAATCCCATCCTATAGAAATATTAGTCTCTATTCTCATATTAATTCTGAATAATTTGAAAGATTTCTGCTTAGAACCTGATATCTCTCTTGTTAGATACAAAACCATGGATTTCAAATTTTTCGGTAAACTGACCCCTATACATTGTTTTGGCCATAACTTTTAGTACCAAATGTGGATTTAGGCAGGACCTAGTTTATTTGAAATTATACTCTTATACCTTTCTTTTGACATAGATGTTGAAAATTTTAGACACTGAATACTTACCCAAACTTCTGTTTCAAATGAGCCCATGGATGTTGTAAAATAGGGATCGTAATTTCTGACCTTTTGATACTAAAATATCTATAAGTCCCTGTTGGAAATTCTGATTTGTGCCAAACTAATTTCATTTGAAACTAGACTTATAGATATTTCTTTTGATATATATATTGAAAAATTTAGAATCCAAATGCCTAACCAATTATCTATTGAATATGACCCTATGAATTCTACAAAATAGTGATTTTAGTTTTTGACCTTTGGTTACTAAATCAATTGTAACTCTTTGTTGGAAACTTTGATTGGTATGAAACGTATTTCATTTGAAAATAGATTGAAATATATTACAAAAATAGCTTTGTTGAGTGTATTGGAGTATAATTGATTATCTGAAGTATTTATTCAATGGGCCTCTCGAATTCTGTCAAAAATCGAGCTTTGGTCGATTTCGCATATTCTGTTTTCATTCGTTTGGAAATAAATTTCATTCAGCTTCCTTTATTCAATTGAGCTTTATATTACTACTTTGAATTCTTGTTTGCTCTTATCCTTAAATTAATTATATTCTTGAAAATTATTGTGTAACGTTTATGCTATATCGTATTGACTCATATAGGCACATGTATATCCCATTGTTCCGCATTTGCTTTCGATGTGTGCCTATTCCAGTTTCATTCCTTTGGACAATGAATTCATCTAACTTTCTTATTTGAACCGAGCTATATGTGATTGCTTAGAATATTTGTATACTCTTGCTTTCATTTTCTTTCAAATCTGAATACATTGGTGAAAGATTATGCTTGTATCATATAATCTCGTAAAGGCACATGTACGTTTTGTTGTTCCATATTTGCTTCCGATATATGCAAATTTTATTGTTCATACTATCCTTTTTGTACTCTGGTGTTTGTAGGATAATGTAAACCTTTGCTAGAAATGGTAAAGGGAGTTATGCATAGAGCTTGCGATGCTTTGCCAGCCCCCTCTGACTTCACCTAGACATGGGTTGATAGAGCTCCCAGATGTGGGAGACTTCTGTCTAGTGGTTCATTCAGAAATGGATGAATCACATTCTGTCTAAGGTCTCACTACACCTTCTATATGTTTGATATGATATCCAAAGCTTTGGTTATGTATTTCTATATGCGCTTTGGATAAGAAAGATATGAATACAATTTTAAATATGACGTTTTAGCTTCTGTTTTGTATCGTTCTTTGATATACTCTGAAATGTTTATATGTCATTGATATGCTTTGAAATATTTCATATGCTATTGATATATTTCGAAATATCCTATTTGCCATTGATATGCTTAGAAACCTTTCATACATCATTGATAAGCTGCAAAATATTTCATTTGTTATTAATATGTTTCGAAATATTTCATTTGTCATTGATATGCTCCGGAACATTTCATACGCTATTGATATGCTCCATTTATACTATGCTCATTCTGTTATGAACCAAATATGTTTGATTGAAATGATAGTTGAGATTCTGCACCTAATGATATTACATCTATGAATTCTTATATTCTGCCTTGCATTTTGAAACCTTATTTGTTTGAAAATTATTCTCTTTTGTCATGGATATGTTAGTCACTTGCTGAGCTTTATATGCTCACTCTGTTACTATATAAATTTTTCAGGATAGCTTGTCGCTTACTTAAATGTTAAAATTGGGCTGAGGTAGTGGAAAGCTAGAAGATTTTGGGCAAATCCTTATTAGTATATATGTTTTTATTGTATAAGCACACTTTGCATTTAATGAAATGCTGACGATGAATCCAAACTTGTGGATTTTGTATAAGTTTAAAGGACCTCTCATGTTTAGGATTCTGGGATATTAAGTTTAATTCATGTAATGATATGAACTTGTGGTAAACTTTGGTTTTATGATTGTATAGACTCCCAGACTTGTGAATTTATGTTTGCTAGTCATAGGTGCCCAACAAGCCAATCACGTGAGTGATGGCATGTGTGACTTGACAAGGAATCTTTTTGCTTATTATATTTTGGCATTTATCACTTTATATTGTCTATTGCATATATATATATAATATATATATATATATATATATATTATATATATATATATATATATATATATATATATATATATATATATATATATATATATATATATATATATATATATATATATTGTGATGTCCTTGGATCCGTGCAATGGGAATCGGATCGTGATGATATCACGATAATGAGATCGATTCACCTTTAAACACAAATCCTAAATAATCCCGGTCATAGGTTACTCGAGAGGGACATCGTGATAACCGGACAGACTGGTGTGCTGTATACCTACCCATATGATGGATGCAGCTGGTCTCATAGCTGCTCGTGTGGGGACACTAGGGATACAATACAGGTGCTCATTGGAGAATGAGTTTACAGATTGATCCGCTTATGAAATATTGGATGGTTGATGATGCCTTATTGTTAGACAGCGATTCCATAGTCCTAGTGGTGTATATGATCCTTAGACTTGAGACACTAAGGATGTCCTGTATGAGTGCTCCACTCTTTGATACCAGACTTATAGGTTTGGATGTCCCAGATCTAGTACAGCTGGTCATTGGGAGTGGCAGTTGACTTTACGAGGGCTATTGAGTGTCGATAGAGGATCATCCACTCTCGGCATCATGAGAGGAATATCCCATATATTCTTGCTCAGACAAATCCTTGGCCAGGGTCATTCAGGTTGAGAGAGAAAGAGTTCTCCGGGAGAATCCGATTAGAGCGAGACTCGAGTAGAAACAGTATAGGTCTGACAACACTATGCCCGATATACGGTCTCTGGGATATTAGATGGATGAGAGACTATAGGTACACAGTAACTGAGGATAGATAGGTCCAATGGATTGGATTCCCTTGTATCATCTGGAGACTACGGCGTAGTGGCCTAGTACGTCCGTAGTCGATGAGTCGAGTGAATTATTACAGAGATAATAATTCACTGAGCTAGAAGGAGTTCTGACAGCTATGACTCATGGCTAGCTCGATATTGGGCCTAGGGGGTCACACACATATGGTAGGTATTACGATGAGTAGAGGTTCAGATATGAGATATCCGCTGGAGCCCCTATCTTATTGGATATCCAATAAGCCCCTGAATTATTAGATCCCATGGATGAGATCCAATAAGAGCCCATGAGAGATTATTGGATAGAGATCCACTAATCTAAAAGGCTTGAGTAATTGGATGCAGATCCAATACCCACTAGGGGAGGATCCATTAGGGTTTGACAGGGGGCCTCTATAAATAGGAGGGATTCAGAGCCTCATAGGCTAGAGCCTTTGTTTGCCTCTCCTATTCTCCTCCCCCTCTCCACCTCAGAGCAGGCTTGAAGTTTTGAGGAGCGTCATCGTAGCCCTACTATGTGGATCATTACTAGAGAGGAGGACGTTTGACCTCCTTCACCCTCTCCTAGAGATCTGCAAGGAAACAGGGATATACGATCTCCCTAGGTAACATAATCTATTTTATACGCAGTTTGTTTCGTGGATTTTTGCGCACCAATCTTCGCACGACGACGAACATCTTTTTGGGAAATTGGGGATTTTATTTTTCTTGTTCTTTCGCTGCACATGTGATGTCGCCCCCAAGATTTCCCAACAATGTTATGGTTATTATTTTGGTGAGTTGGGTTCAGATTTTATGAATCATTGAGCGATGTGTTGTATGATTATAAACTACACAGGTTTTATGGATCGTTTGATGTTTGAATGTTTTTAGTATCCTCAAATGTTACTTTGGATCCTGGATTTGTTTGTGATGAAAATTTTAATATTATCGATATTTTTGAGGGGCATGACACATATGATAGGCGTTACGATGAGTAGAGGTTCAGATATGAGATATCCGTCGTAGCCCCTATCTTATTAGATATCCAATAAGCCCTTGAATTATTGGATCCTATGAATGAGATCCAATAAAAGCCCATGATAGATTATTGGATAGAGATCCACTAATCTAATAGGCTTGGGTAATTGGATGCAGATCTAATACCGAATAGGGGAGGATCCATTAGGGTTTGATAGGGGACCTCTAAAAATAGGAGGGATTCAGTGGTTTATAGGCTAGAGCCTTTTGCTTGCCTCTCCTATTCTCCTCCCCCTCTCTACCTCAGAGCAAGCCTGGAGTTTTGAGGAGTATCATTGTAGCCTTGCTGTGTGGATCACCGCTAGCAAGGAGGGCGCTTGACCTCCTTCACCCCCTCCTAGAGATCTGTAGGGATTCAGGGATATACGATCTCCCTAGGTAACACAATCTTTAATATATGTAGTTTTCTGTTTTGCGAATTTTTTTGCACCAATCTTCGCACGATGACGAACAAATCTTTAGAAAATTGGGGATTTTATTTTTTGTTCTTCCGCTGTGCATGTGATGTAGACACCCCCTAGATTCCCCAATAGTGGTATCAGAGCTAGGTTGTTCATGCGAAAGATTGGTTTTGAACTACATGTGTTTTGTTTTGGAGAAGCCTTACCCTCGCAAATGGCAGTGTTGCCATCTGCGTGCAGTAGGCTTGCTATCAGCTACCGGTAGCCTGCTGGCATTGCTTGTAGTCGCTGGCAACCTGCATGCAAAGGCTTTGCTGGGTAGAGGCACTGTAGTGTGAGGCGCTTGCGGCCGCTATGCCCGTGAGCTAAGGCATTATGGGGTAGCGACGCTTGTAGCCGCTGCTCCCATGGGCTGAGGCGCCGCAGGGCTACGGCGCTTGCGATTGCTGCTCTTGTGGGGTGAGGCACCGCAGGGCAGTGGTGCCTACGGCCGTTGCGCCCACGGGTAGAACCCCCTATAGGGGCAGCCGCTCGGTGGGGCAGCATCGTTAACGGAGGCGGCAGCGTCCCCAAGGGCGCCCACCCACAAGCGGGGGATCTCCGTCACACTGCCCGTCGCCGGCAATGTGGCGACGGCGACGGTAGCAGTAGGGGAAAGGGAGAAAGGGGCTTAAGGTTTTCTAGGCAAAAGATAATTTTGCCCCTCGAAATTTGAGAAATTTCAGTTCTATCCTTTGTCCAAATTATGAAAATACCCCTTAGAATTTAGAAAATTTCCTACATGTCCCTAATTTCAAAAAATATTAATTAATTAAAAGGTTTAATTGATTATTATTTTATTATTATCTAGTAGTCCTACATGATAATGATTTATACATGTGATGTATGATATGTGGACGGATGATCATGGATCGTGTGATGTGTGTACTTATGATGATTATTATTGGAGCCTACGAGCTTTCATTATATTTTTCGTTTATTGTCGGGCCTATGTACCTATGATTAAGTTGTAATCATACAAGGAGGCACAGTGGGAGCGTGGATGTGATAGCGGGACCCATGAGATGGACGATCGCGATATATGGAGATGCATCGAGACACCAATGGAACCGACGAGGACGAGATAGACGATTACAAGTCATGGAGATGCACCACTATACACATAGATCTTGATGTGAGTGATTAGGCCTACTAGCTCGGGCCTGATCACATTAGGCTGTGGTTCATGATCATCTGGTATAATTGCTCATGTGAAATGTGATTGTTTATACATCTACAAGATATATATATATATATATATATATATATATATATATATATATATATATATATATATTAAATATGTATATTTGTGATATGTCATATTAGGAGACCAAATCAAAGAAACCCTTCTCTCGACAATATTAAGTTGGTAAATGTGAGATTCATAGATTGACCCACATGACCTTTTATCGTTATAGGTAGGGATCGATTCTGGTGTGGGTTGAGTTGGTCGAATCTCTCAAGACTTACCTATATCGTGATTTACTATCTTGCCTATAACATAAAGATGTCATCGGTAACCTGAGGACATGGTATGCTTGGTCGAATCCCTCGAGAGTATATCATCGAATCATACTCATCTTGTAACGATGGTGTTGACTTAATCGAACATCATGGTTGGTTAAGTCCCTCAAGACTATGGTGATTCAAAGGCTGAACAGGACGAGAATCACAAAGAGTTATGATCGGCAAAAGTTGCCTACCTTTCAAGCTTAGTGTGATTGGTAGAGTCCCTCGAGGTTACACTAAGACACAGATTGGATCTTGATCCCCACTAGAAGTCTGCCGAAGACTTTCGTTTCACGTGCTGAAGGTGTTGCGTGACTCGTTAGTAAAATAGTGGGAGTATATTAAGATAGAAGTCTATATCTTGATTATTTGTTTTTTGCAAAATCAGCATGTTATTCATTCCTGCTGCATCTTTATTTTCAAAAATATTGCTTTCAAAGCCCTTATGTGGCATACTTGATGTCAACCGTGTTAGGATCGGAGCGGCACTAAGAGGGGGGGGTTGAATTAGTGCAGCGGATTAAAACTTGTAAGTGTGAAAATGATTTCATAAATGCATAGATATTTCGATTAGACAATGAATGACTTGATAAAAGTAGCTCGAGTAAAGTGAGAAGATGAAAATCGTAAGCTTGCTATTGTGTAAATAAAGATTTTAGAAAGGTAAGTACTCACACATTCAAGGAACACACCAATTTAAAGTGGTTCGGTCAAATGACCTACATCCACTTGCGAAGCCTTCTTCGATGAGGCTCCCAACTTCCACTAGCAAATCACTTTGAAGGGGAAGGACAAATACCCCTCTTACAACCTTTTACAAGTGGTTCACACTCTTACAAATTTTTAATAAGAAAGAAGGAGGTGAACACTCAAGCAATTGAAAACAAGACTTGCTAAAGACTTTGCTAAGGCTTTTATCTCAATCTATTGCTACTCAAAGGTTGTATTCTCTGCTAAGAATTGAGGGGTATTTATAGACCCCAAGAGGATTTAAATTTGGGCTCCAAATTTTGAATTCTCTTGGGTTCCTGGAGCTAGCGGTGCCACTGTCTATCAATGTCACATTGACCATTTATTGGCGGTGCCACCGCCTCTTGGTGGCGGTGCCACCGCCCAGTCCGGTGGTTCCACCGCCCGACCTTATGGGTCACTGGTTGGGTTTCAAGTTCGGCCCAAACCAAGTCACATTCGGGCCCAATTGGCCCCTAACTAGGATATAGGATTATCCCATAATCCTAACCCTAATTATATACAAACTACACGACTGAAAACATAGTCCTAAGAAAGTTTTTAAATGGCAAACGTCGAGTCTCGTTCCGGCGATTGTCCGGCGGACTTCCGATACACCCTTGGGTTTCTTCTGGCGGACTCCCAACAGGCTCCTGATCTTGTGGTGAATTTAGTGAGTAGCCGAGCCTTCTCGGTGATCTCCGCGAACCTCCGACGATCTCTCCGGCGGACTTTCAAAAACTTCGGCAAGTCCCCGATTTCTTCTTAGTTAGTTCCGGCAGCACTTCCGACAAATATTCGGACTCTCAGTGGACTCTCGAACACCCATCGAACTTTACTCTAGTAGACTTGCTTTATGTCTTTAAGCTATCGTAGTTAATCCTACACAAGTAACACAAAACTTCGATCGAGACAATTAATCCTAAGCAATTAATCAAGTTGTCCAGCATGTCATTGGTCCCTCGACGCTTTGTCCGATTCTTCGGCGCTCGTCCTCTCTTGTAGCCTATTGCCCAATCAGCCAGTTGACTTTGCAACTTCGATATCCATGGCGCAATACCTACTCTTCTTGGCCCGATGCCCAAATCTACGGCTCGAAGACCTTCTGTCGATACGTTGACCGATCCATCGGCCCGACGTCCAATCTTCTAATATGTTCCTACGACACAACATGATTTTCCTGCTTTAATTGTCTCATCCTTGTTGAATCTCGATTTTGATGATGAAGTCAATTGTCATTTGTTATCTAATCCATATGTTAAGATAAGTGTGCAGGATTAACTACGATGAAAGTAAGACATGCAGCAGGAGTTGCGTCGAAGTCAAGACTATGATCACGTTGGGGGTTCGAGAGTTCGACGGAAGTCCGGGACGGTCATCGGAGGGTTCTAACGGGAACAATCCGAGAAGTCCAGGAGCTTGCCAAAGAAGCTCATCGGAACTCGCCAGTGGATCATCGCAAGTCCAGGAGTTTGCCGTAAGTCCGCCGGAGCATCGTCGAGGGTTCGTCGGATGATCGCCGGAAGTTCGCTGGAGCTCGACGGAAGAAGCGATTGACGCACCGGAGAAGTTGCAGTAAATGTCTTGAAAAATATTGGTCAGTCTCCGAGTGAGACTGGGCGGTAGCACCGCCCCTGTCAGGCGGTGGCACCGCCTAGGTCAGTCTCCGAGTGAGGCTGGGCGGTGGCACCGCCTAGGTCAGTCTCCGAGTGAGACTGGGCGGTAGCACCGCCCCTGTCAGGCGGTGGCACCGCCCCTGTCAGGCGGTGGCACCGCCTAGGTCAGTCTCCGAGTGAGACTGGGCGGTAGCACCGCCCCTGTCAGGCGGTGGCACCGCCTAGGTCAGTCTCCGAGTGAGGCTGGGCGGTGGCACCGCCTAGGTCAGTCTCCGAGTGAGACTGGGCGGTAGCACCGCCCCTGTCAGGCGGTGGCACCGCCTAGGTCAGTCTCCGAGTGAGACTGGGCGGTAGCACCGCCCCTGTCAGGCGGTGGCACCGCCTAGGTCAGTCTCCGAGTGAGACTGGGCGGTAGCACCGCCCCTGTCAGGCGGTGGCACCGCCTAGGTCAGTCTCCGAGTGAGACTGGGCGGTAGCACCGCCCCTGTCAGGCGGTGGCACCGCCTAGGTCAGTCTCCGAGTGAGACTGGGCGGTAGCACCGCCCCTGTCAGGCGGTGGCACCGCCTAGGTCAGTCTCCGAGTGAGACTGGGCGGTAGCACCGCCCCTGTCAGGCGGTGGCACCGCCTAGGTCAGTCTCCGAGTGAGGCTGGGCGGTGGCACCGCCTAGGTCAGTCTCCGAGTGAGACTGGGCGGTAGCACCGCCCCTGTCAGGCGGTGGCACCGCCTAGGTCAGTCTCCGAGTGAGACTGGGCGGTAGCACCGCCCCTGTCAGGCGGTGGCACCGCCTAGGTCAGTCTCCGAGTGAGACTGGGCGGTAGCACCGCCCCTGTCAGGCGGTGGCACCGCCTAGGTCAGTCTCCGAGTGAGACTGGGCGGTAGCACCGCCCCTGTCAGGCGGTGGCACCGCCTAGGTCAGTCTCCGAGTGAGACTGGGCGGTAGCACCGCCCCTGTCAGGCGGTGGCACCGCCCCTGTCAGGCGGTGGCACCGCCTAGGTCAGTCTCCGAGTGAGGCTGGGCGGTGGCACCGCCTAGGTCAGTCTCCGAGTGAGACTGGGCGGTAGCACCGCCCCTGTCAGGCGGTGGCACCGCCTAGGTCAGTCTCCGAGTGAGACTGGGCGGTAGCACCGCCCCTGTCAGGCGGTGGCACCGCCTAGGTCAGTCTCCGAGTGAGGCTGGGCGGTGGCACCGCCTAGGTCAGTCTCCGAGTGAGACTGGGCGGTAGCACCGCCCCTGTCAGGCGGTGGCACCGCCCCTGTCAGGCGGTGGCACCGCCTAGGTCAGTCTCCGAGTGAGGCTGGGCGGTGGCACCGCCTAGGTCAGTCTCCGAGTGAGGCTGGGCGGTGGCACCGCCTAGGTCAGTCTCCGAGTGAGACTGGGCGGTAGCACCGCCCCTGTCAGGCGGTGGCACCGCCTAGGTCAGTCTCCGAGTGAGACTGGGCGGTAGCACCGCCCCTGTCAGGCGGTGGCACCGCCTAGGTCAGTCTCCGAGTGAGACTGGGCGGTAGCACCGCCCCTGTCAGGCGGTGGCACCGCCTAGGTCAGTCTCCGAGTGAGACTGGGCGGTAGCACCGCCCCTGTCAGGCGGTGGCACCGCCTAGGTCAGTCTCCGAGTGAGACTGGGCGGTAGCACCGCCCCTGTCAGGCGGTGGCACCGCCTAGGTCAGTCTCCGAGTGAGACTGGGTGGGCGGTAGCACCGCCCCTGTCAGGCGGTGGCACCGCCTAGGTCAGTCTCCGAGTGAGACTGGGCGGTAGCACCGCCCCTGTCAGGCGGTGGCACCGCCTAGGTCAGTCTCCGAGTGAGACTGGGCGGTAGCACCGCCCCTGTCAGGCGGTGGCACCGCCTAGGTCAGTCTCCGAGTGAGACTGGGCGGTAGCACCGCCCCTGTCAGGCGGTGGCACCGCCTAGGTCAGTCTCCGAGTGAGACTGGGCGGTAGCACCGCCCCTGTCAGGCGGTGGCACCGCCTAGGTCAGTCTCCGAGTGAGACTGGGCGGTAGCACCGCCCCTGTCAGGCGGTGGCACCGCCTAGGTCAGTCTCCGAGTGAGACTGGGCGGTAGCACCGCCCCTGTCAGGCGGTGGCACCGCCTAGGTCAGTCTCCGAGTGAGACTGGGCGGTAGCACCGCCCCTGTCAGGCGGTGGCACCGCCTAGGTCAGTCTCCGAGTGAGACTGGGCGGTAGCACCGCCCCTGTCAGGCGGTGGCACCGCCTAGGTCAGTCTCCGAGTGAGACTGGGCGGTAGCACCGCCCCTGTCAGGCGGTGGCACCGCCTAGGTCAGTCTCCGAGTGAGACTGGGCGGTAGCACCGCCCCTGTCAGGCGGTGGCACCGCCTAGGTCAGTCTCCGAGTGAGACTGGGCGGTAGCACCGCCCCTGTCAGGCGGTGGCACCGCCTAGGTCAGTCTCCGAGTGAGACTGGGTGGGCGGTAGCACCGCCCCTGTCAGGCGGTGGCACCGCCTAGGTCAGTCTCCGAGTGAGACACCGCCCCTGTCAGGCGGTGGTACCGCCCGAGCTCGGTCTCTGAGCTCTGTCAGGCGGTAGTATCGCCAGACCCCGAAAACATGGGAATTGACATTTTTGAGCTCCAAATTCAAATCAGTTTGGGGCCTATATAAACCCCACCCTTTCATGCATGAAAGGGCACCAAAACTTAGCATTTATTCTGAGATTTGAGAGCTTAAAAAGTGTTGTAAAAGGCTAGAAGTTCTTCTCCCTCTTTCTTCGAAGTTTGATCATTCAAGAGAGGAGTGAAAAATTTGTAAGGGTTGTCTCCTAAGCCCGTCAAAAGGAGTGAAACTGCAAAAGGGTGGTTGGCCTTCGCCTATTGAAGGAAGGCCTCTAGTGGACATCGGTGACCTCATCGGACGAGGAAGCCAAAAGTGGATGTAGGTCAAGATTGACCGAACCACTCTAAATCTCGGTTTGCATTTACATTCTGTTCTCTATCTTAACTGCAACTACTTCCATAGCTTTACTTTAACTGCACTTTACTTGATCTTAAGTTAAAGCAATTTCTGATTCGACTTTCATACTAAAATCATTCTTATCATACGAACGTCGTTTTAAATCGTCGAAAGTTTTCCGCTGCACTAATTCACCCCCCCCCTCTTAGTGCTCTTGATCCTAACAATTGGTATCAGAGCGGGGTTAACTCTCAATCGGATTAAAACCCAAGAGAGATAGCATACGTCAGAAATCAAGAGGGGCCACTCTATTACACGTCCACCCATGTTCAATGGGACGGACTACACCTATTGGAAGACCCGAATGAGGATCTTTCTTATTTCAATGGATTTTGAACTTTGGAATCTTGTCGAAAATGGATTTTTGAAATCTTCTCTTCCAATGATCGATTGGAATGAATTGGAGAAGAAGACTTTCGCTCTTAATGCAAAGGCTATGAATGCCTTATTTTGTGCACTTGATAAAAATGAGTTCAATGGTGTTTCGGTTTGTGAAACCGCATTTGATATTTGGCATACACTTGAAGTGACTCATGAAGGCACAAGTAGAGTGAAAGAGTCAAAAATCAATCTTTTGATACATTCTTTTGAACTTTTCCGAATGAAACCGAGCGAGACTATTGGCGATATATACACCCGTTTCACGGATGTCGTCAATGGTCTAAAAGGACTCGGCAAAAGTTTTTCGGATTTTGAGCTCGTAAATAAGATTCTAAGATCCCTTCCTAAGAGTTGGGACCCTAAAGTCACTGCTATTCAAGAGGCTAAAGATCTAAACAACTTCCCTCTTGAAGAATTAATCGGGTCATTAATGACCTATGAAATGACTTGCAAAGCTCATGAAGAGCAAGAAGAGATCCTTCCAAAGAACAGGAAGGATATGGCACTTAGAACTTTCGAAGACCACTTGAGAGAAAACTCAAGTGATGAAGACTGTGACGATGACTTGGCACTTCTAACAAGGAAATTCAAAAAATTCATTAAAAGAAACAAGTTTAAAAATGACTCAAAAAATAAATTTGAACCCAAAAAGGACCAAGTTATTTGCTACGAATGCAAGAAGCCGGGACACTACAAAAGTGATTGTCCCCAAGCCAAGAAAAGAACACCAAAGAAGAAGGCACTCAAAGCAACGTGGGATGACTCAAGTGTGTCCGAAGAAGAGGAGTCCAACACCGAGCAAGTTGCTCATTACGCCCTAATGGCCATCGGAGATGAGGTAACAAATTTAATTGATGCAGATTTATCATTTGATGAATTACTAAATGCCTTCCATGACTTATTTGATGAATGCAAAACTATTAGTAGAAAATATAAATTGCTAAAAAAGGAGCATGATAGTCTTACTTGTAATTTCGACAAATTAGAAATTGAATATCATGATAGTTTAGCTCCATGTAAAAATTGTCATGATCTAGAAACTCTTCAAAAGGAGAACTTGCTACTTAAGGACACCTTGAAGAAATTCGAGGTTGGTAGCAAGTCTTTGAATATGATCCTTACAAATAAGGGTCATGTTCCTAAAAGAAGTGGAATCGGATTTGTGAGAAGTCCTCACAAAAATCCAACCACCTTCATTAAAGGCCCTATCTTATATGTTCGGCACCAAAGCAAATGCAACTTTTGTTGCAAACATGGACATAGAACTTATCATTGTTCATTCAAGAAAGTTAGTCCAAACAAATTGATTTGGGTTCCTAAAGGAACCACGATAAACTCTATGCAACATGATAAACAATTTAGATCAGTGTTTGAGACACCCAAAAGTAAATGGGTACCTAAAAATCATCCTTTCTTGTAGAAACATACATTATCACAAGCTAGGAGCAAGAGATGGTACCTTGATAGTGGATGCTCAAGGCATATGACCGGAGATCTATCTCAATTCTCTAAACTCACTAGCATAGATGAAGGCTATGTCACCTTCGGAGACAACAACAAGGGTAAAATCATTGGCAAAGGAACCATAGGTAACAAATCCAACTTCTTTATTGAAGATGTTTTGTTAGTTGATGGTTTAAAACATAACCTCTTGAGCATTAGTCAATTGTGTGATAAAGGATATATTATCAAATTCGAATCTAATGCTTGCATCGTTGAAAAACCACATAAAAACACATCTATGATTGCATTAAAACAAAATAACGTATACACAATTGACATCAATGATCTTTGCAATGAAAAGTGTTTCTCGATTTTGAATGAGGATGCTTGGCTTTGGCATAGGAGATTAGGTCATACTAGCATGAAACTAATCACTCAAATATCATCCTAAGAACTTGTAAGAGGAATTCCTCATATCAAGTTCATCAAAGATAATGTGTGTGATGCTTGTCAATTAGGAAAACAAATTAAGGGTAGTTTCAAATCTAAGAATCAAATAAGTACCTCTAGGCCCTTACAATTGATCCATATGGACTTGTTTGGACCTATCTCTACATCAAGTCTAGGAGGTAGCAAATACGCCTTTGTCATTGTAGATGACTATAGTAGATACACATGGACTTATTTCTTAAAACACAAAAATGAATGCTTTAGATATTTTACCAAGTTTTGTAAACTTGTCCAAAATGAAAAGGGTTCTATGATTTTGTCAATTAGAAGTGATCATGGTGGTGAATTTCAACAAAAAACCCAATGTTTCATATTTTAAAGTTTTTGGGTGCAAGTGTTTTATCTTGAATGAAAAAGATGCCTTAGGAAAATTTGATGCTAAATCCGATGAAAGAATTTTCCTTGGTTATTCTTCGGTTTCTAAAGCTTTTCGTATATTCAATAAAAGAACTTTAATTATAGAAGAATTCATTCATGTTGTTTTCAATGAGATTTCCGAAATCAAGAAAAATGATTTTGATGATGATGTTAATTTTGATTCTTTGAATTTAAATGAAACCCCTTCTCCAACTAGCAACTTGGATGCATCCACTTCCGAAACATCCTTACCCAAGGATTGGAAATATGTAGATGCTCATCCTAAGGAGCTAATTCTAGGAGACACATCTAAGGGGGTTCAAACACGTTCTTCTCTTAAAGAATTTTGTGCCAACGCCGCTTTTCTTTCCCAAATTGAACCTAAATGTATTGACAAAGCCATGAAAGATGATTCATGGATTATCGCAATGCAAGATGAGTTAAATCAATTTGAGAGAAATGAAGTGTGGAAGCTTGTTCCTAGGCCAAATGACCATTTAGTTATTGGTACTAAATGGGTCTTTAGAAACAAGCAAGATGAATATGGTATCGTGGTTAGAAACAAGGCTAGATTAGTAGCCAAAGGTTTCAACCAAGAAGAAGGTATCGATTACGAAGAAACCTTCGCTCCTGTGGCTAGATTAGAAGCCATAAGGATGCTCCTTGCTTATTCTAGTAATAATAATTTTAAGTTATTTCAAATGGATGTTAAAAGCGCTTTCTTAATGGCTTTATTTCTGAAGAAGTTTATGTTGAACAACCTCCCAGATTTGAAAATAATAGCCTCACTAATCATGTGTTTAAATTAACTAAAGCTCTCTATGGTTTAAAACAAGCCCCAAGGGCTTGGTATGAGAGACTTAGTTCTTTTCTTATTAAAAATAATTTTATAAAAGGCAAGGTTGATACTACATTGTTTATCAAGAATTTTGAAAATAATTTTCTCATTGTTCAAATTTATGTTGATGATATTATCTTTGGCTCTACAAACGAATCTCTTTGTGAATCATTTGCTAAAACCATGAGTCTAGAATTTGAAATGAGTTTGATGGGGCGATTGGGACCAATTAACCTTTTTCTTAGGCTTACAAATTAAGCAACTAAGAAATGACATCTTTATTAGTCAAACTAAATATGCTTTAGACTTGCTAAAGAGATTTAATATGGAAAGCTCAAAAGCTATTAACACTCCTATGAGCACATCCACTAAGTTAGAAGTTGATGAAGTGGAGAAAGCTTCGATCAAAAAACTTATAGGGGTATGATAGGAAGTTTACTTTACCTCACTGCAACTAGACCAGATATCATGTTTTAGTGTAGGACTTTGTGCTAGGTTTCAATCGAACCCTAAGATATCTCACCTCAAGCGGTTAAAAGAATATTTAGGTATCTTAAAGGTACCACAATCTAGGATTATGGTATCCGAAAACACGAGAAGTTTGAGTTAATTGCTTATGCTGATGCAGATTTTGCTGGATGTAGATTGATAGAAAAAGCACATCAGGAACATTCATTTTGGGACATGCTCTTGTTTCCTGGTCATCTAAGAAACAAAACTTGGTTGCACTATCACAACCGAAGTTGAGTATATAGGCAGCTAGTGCATGCTGTGCACAAGTTGTGTGGATGAAAACACCTTAGAAAGAGTATAAAGTTCATCTTAAAAATATTCCATTAATGTGATAACACAGTGCTATATGTTTAACAAAGAATCCATTCAAACACTCAAGAACAAAACATATTGATATTAGACATCACTTTATACGAGATCATGTCACTAATCATGATATAGTTATAGAGTTCATTGATACTAAACATCAACGAGCTGATATTTTTACAAAGCCTTTAAGTGAAGAACAATTTATTTCATTAGAAGAGAATTAGGAATGTAATGTGTCCGAATGCTTGAAAAATTACCTATCACTCATTGTTGAAAAATTACCTATCACTCATTGTTGAAAAATTACCTATCACTCATTGTTGAAAAATTACCTATCACTCATTGTTGAAAAATTACCTATCACTCATTGTTGAAAAATTACCTATCACTCATTGTTGAAAAATTACCTATCACTCATTGTTGAAAAATTACCTATCACTCATTGTTGAAAAATTACCTATCACTCATTGTTGAAAAATTACCTATCACTCATTGTTGAAAAATTACCTATCACTCATTGTTGAAAAATTACCTATCACTCATTGTTGAAAAATTACCTATCACTCATTGTTGAAAAATTACCTATCACTCATTGTTGAAAAATTACCTATCACTCATTGTTGAAAAATTACCTATCACTCATTGTTGAAAAATTACCTATCACTCATTGTTGAAAAATTACCTATCACTCATTGTTGAAAAATTACCTATCACTCATTGTTGAAAAATTACCTATCACTCATTGTTGAAATATCTTGATCCTTGTAAAAGAAAGCGTGATTTAATCTTTCCTTGAGATGTTTGTATAATTGGTATCCTATCACTCATTGTTGAAAAATTACCTATCACTCACTTGTGTTTAAAATTTGCTTATATCGTCTCCTTTTCGTTGATGACAAAGGGGGAGAAATATATGAATTGATGCTATGAGTGCCATATTTGAATTTGAATTATGTTAAAAAGCTTACATCGAAATATAGGTAATTGATGATAGAAATGCTATGATTGCTAAACACTTGAAATATTTGCATTATGTTAAGATATCAAGAACTTGCATCATAATTTCACATGTTGATATCTTACCATATGATGAATTGCTACCATTACTATCATTCACATTTGAAATGTAAAACTTAAAAAAGGATGTCAAGCCTTGACATCATTTTCAAAGAGATACATCATGATAGGAATCATGATGAAAGTATTGATAAGGTTAAACAATCTTAACTTATCAATATGTCTCTTGAATTCAAATGCTTTGAATTCAAGAATGACTTATCTTGAGTATGGCATATAGATAGGGGGAGTTAAAGTTAACTCCGTTATCAATTGATTGTCATCATCAAAAAGGGGGAGATTATTGAATCTCGGATTTTGATGATGAAGTCAATTGTCATTTGTTATCTAATCCATATGTTAAGATAAGTGTGCAGGATTAACTACGATGAAAGTAAGACATGCAGCAGGAGTTGCGCCGAAGTCAAGACTATGATCACGTTGGGGGTTCGAGAGTTCGACGGAAGTCCGGACGGTCATCGGAGGTTCTGCGGGAACAAATCCGAGAAGTCCAGGAGCTTGCCAAAGAAGCTCATCGGAACTCGCCAAGTGGATCATTGCAAGTCCAGGAGTTTGCCGGAAGTCCACCGGAGCATCGTCGAGGGTTTCGTCGATGATCGCCGGAAGTTCGTCGGAAGCTCGACGGAAGAAGCGATTAACGCACCAGAGCAAGTTGCAGTAAAATGTCTTGAAAAATATTGTAGTTATCATGATGATTAAGTTAGAAATGGGAGGTGATCCCATTAACTTAATCTTGGGGCAATTGGGGCCCCTTAACAGACCCAAATTGGGCCGAATGGATCAGCCCATTCGGACCCAAATTCCCTGGCCGGCGGTGGCACCGCCTGGGTCGGCGATGGCACCGCCTGGGTCGGCGGTGGCACCGCCCAGCAGCCGAGTCTCGGAGTGAGGCTGGGCGGTGGCACCGCCTAGGTCAATCTCCGAGTGAGACTGGGCGGTAGCACCGCCCCTGTCAGGCGGTGGCACCGCCTGGGCTCAGTCTCCGAGTGAGACCTGGGCGGTAGCACTGCCCCTATCAGGCGGTGGTATCGCCCGAGCTCGGTCTCCGAGCTCTGTCAGGCGGTAGTACCGCCAGGACCCCGAAAACATGGGAATTGATATTTTTTAGCTCCAAATTCAAATCAGTTTGGGGCCCTATATAACCCCACCCTTTCATGCATGAAGGGCACCGAAACTTCGCATTTATTCTGAGATTTTGAGAGCTTAAAAGTGTTGTAAAAGGCTAGAAGTTCTTCTCCCTCTTTTCTTCGAAGTTTTGATCATTCAAGAGAAGAGTGAAAAATTTGTAAGGGTTGTCTCCTAAGCCCGTCAAAAGGAGTGAAACTGTAAAAGGGTGGTTGGCCTTCGCCTATTGAAGGAAGGCCTCTAGTGGACGTTGGTGACCTCATCGGACGAGGAAGCCAAAAGTGGATGTAGGTCAAGATTGACCGAACCACTCTAAATCTCGTTTGCATTTACATTCTGTCTCTATCACTTAACTGCAACTACTTCCATAGCTTCACTTTAACTTCACTTTACTTGATCTTAAGTTAAAGCAATTTCCGATTCGACTTTCATACTGAAATCGTTCTTATCATACGAACGTCGTTTTAAATCGTCGAAAGTTTTCCGCTGCACTAATTCAACCCCCCCCCCCTCTTAGTGCTCTTGATCCTAATAATCCTGATCGAAGCATCCCGCGTCACTCAAAATACAGATTAAAATATAAACACATATCAATTGGTTTCATCATCAAAATACGAGATTCAATAGTCTCTCCATTGTTGATGATGACAACCAATCGATGACGGAGTTAACCTTAACTCCCAGAGTTTAAACAAACTCCCCCTATCAATATGCCATATTGATAGAACCTTGAATTCAAGTCGAATTCAAGTCATTGTAAATATTATATTAAATCTCAAATTTTGATGATGAAATCAATTGATGGGTTAATTGATCTAATCCATATGTTAAGATAAGTGTGCAGGATTAACTACGATGAAAGTAAGACATGCAGCAGGAGTTGCGCCGAAGTCAAGACTATGATCACGTTGGGGGTTCGAGAGTTCGACGGAAGTCCGGACGGTCATCGGAGGTTCTGCGGGAACAAATCCGAGAAGTCCAGGAGCTTGCCAAAGAAGCTCATCGGAACTCGCCAAGTGGATCATTGCAAGTCCAGGAGTTTGCCGGAAGTCCACCGGAGCATCGTCGAGGGTTCGTCGGATGATCGCCGGAAGTTCGTCGGAAGCTCGACGGAAGAAGCGATTAACGCACCAGAGCAAGTTGCAGTAAATGTCTTGAAAAATATTGTAGTTATCATGATGATTAAGTTAGAAATGGGAGGTGATCCCATTAACTTAATCTTGGGGCAATTGGGCCCTTAACAGACCCAAATTGGGCCGAATGGATCAGCCCATTCGGACCCAAATTCCCTGGCCGGCGGTGGCACCGCCTGGGCTGGCGATGGCACCGCCTGGGTCGGCGGTGGCACCGCCCAGCAGCGAGTCTCGGAGTGAGGCTGGGCGGTGGCACCGCCTAGGTCAATCTCCGAGTGAGACTGGGCGGTAGCACCGCCCTGTCAGGCGGTGGCACCGCCTGGGCTCAGTCTCCGAGTGAGACTGGGCGGTAGCACTGCCCCTATCAGGCGGTGGTATCGCCCGAGCTCGGTCTCCGAGCTCTGTCAGGCGGTAGTACCGCCAGGACCCCGAAAACATGGGAATTGATATTTTTAGCTCCAAATTCAAATCAGTTTGGGGCCTATATAAACCCCACCCTTTCATGCATGAAAGGGCACCGAAACTTCGCATTTATTCTGAGATTTTGAGAGCTTAAAAGTGTTGTAAAAGGCTAGAAGTTCTTCTCCCTCTTTTCTTCGAAGTTTTGATCATTCAAGAGAAGAGTGAAAAATTTGTAAGGGTTGTCTCCTAAGCCCGTCAAAAGGAGTGAAACTGTAAAAGGGTGGTTGGCCTTCGCCTATTGAAGGAAGGCCTCTAGTGGACGTTGGTGACCTCATCGGACGAGGAAGCCAAAAGTGGATGTAGGTCAAGATTGACCGAACCACTCTAAATCTCGGTTTGCATTTACATTCTGTTCTCTATCTTAACTGCAACTACTTCCATAGCTTCACTTTAACTTCACTTTACTTGATCTTAAGTTAAAGCAATTTCCGATTCGACTTTCATACTGAAATCGTTCTTATCATACGAACGTCGTTTTAAATCGTCGAAAGTTTTCCGCTGCACTAATTCAACCCCCCCCCCCTCTTAGTGCTCTTGATCCTAATAATCCTGATCGAAGCATCCCGCGTCACTCAAAATACAGATTAAAATATAAACACATATCAATTGGTTTCATCATCAAAATACGAGATTCAATAGTCTCTCCATTGTTGATGATGACAACCAATCGATGACGGAGTTAACCTTAACTCCCAGAGTTTAAACAAACTCCCCCTATCAATATGCCATATTGATAGAACCTTGAATTCAAGTCGAATTCAAGTCATTGTAAATATTATATTAAATCTCAAATTTTGATGATGAAATCAATTGATGGGTTAATTGATCTAATCCATATTATTGAGTTAAGTGTGCAGGATTAACTACGATAGCCTGAAAACATAAAACAAGGAAACTGAAGTGAAGTTTGATGGGTGCTTGAGAGTTCGAAGATTCATCGGAGATGCTGCCGGAGCCAATCGAGAAGAAATCGGGGACTTGTCAGAGTTTTCGGAAGTCCGCCAAAGAGATCGTCGGAGGTTTGCGGAGATCACCGAGAAGGCTCGGCTACTCGTTGAATTCGTCACAAAATCGAGAGCCTGCTGGGAGTCCATCGGAAGAAATCCGAGGATGTATCGGAAGTCCGCTAGAAGATCGTTGAAAAGCTTGCTGGAAGGAAACTCGACAACTTGCTTAGGACTATGTTTTTAATTGTGTAGTTTACATGTAATTAGGGTTAGGATTAAGGGTTAATCTTATAATCCAATTAGGGGCCAATTGGGCTTGAGTTCGGACTAGTTTGGGCCAAGTTTGGAGCCCAACTAGTAAGATGAAGTAGTGTAAGCGGTGGCACCGCTAGACTGGGCGGTGGCACCGTCCAGAGCCTGAAGTATCAAGCGGTAGTACCACCGGACTGGGCGGTGGCACCGCCCAAAACTCGAGAGTTCCGGCGGTGGCACTGCCAGAACACTATCAATGTGGAAATTGATAGGCGGTAGCACCGCCATCGACAGGCACTGGCACCGCCAGTCACTGGTCATTATGACATTAACAGGCGGTGGCACCGCTAGCCTCGGAAACCTAAGAGAATTCAAAATTTGGAGCCCAAATTTGAATCCTCTTAGGGCCTGTAAATACCCCTCAATTCTCAGCAGAGAATATAACTTTTTTGAAGCAATAGATTGAGAAAAAAGTCTTAGCAAAGTCTTTAGCAAGTCTTGATTTCAATTGCTTGAGTGTTCACCTCCTTCTTTCTCGTTGAAACTTTGTAAGAGTGTGAACCACTTGTAAAAGGTTGTAAGAGGGGTATTTGTCCTTCCCCTTCAAAGTGATTTGCTAGTGGAAGTTGGGAGCCTCATCGAAGAAGGCTTCGCAAGTGGATGTAGGTCATTTTGACTAAACCACTTTAAAATTGGCATGTTCTCTAGTTTGCATTTACTTATTGCTCTTTACCTTACTGCAAACCTTCATACGTGCTTTACTTCCTTATTACTTTTGCTGCACCCCTTTACGAACACGCTTTCAAGTTAAGCACTTCCGACTTTGGTTTTTATCGTATGAAAGATTTTCCAAAACCGACGTTTTAATCCGCTGCACTAATTCACCCCCCCCCCTCCCCCCTAGTGCCGCTCCGATCCTAATAATTGGTATCAGAGCGAGGCTCACTCTCATATTTGGTTTAATACCCAAGAGAGATGGCTTCTCTGGCATGCATGAGGGTCATTCTATTACACATCCACCTATGTTTAATGGGTCGGATTACACGTATTGGAAGACTCGTATGAGGATCTTCCTCATTTCTATGGATTTTGAGCTTTGGACTATTGTTGAAAATGGATTTCAAAAATCTTCTCTTCCGATGAGCGAATGGAATGAATCAGAGAAGAAGGTTTTTGCTTTAAACGCAAAGGCTATAAATGCCTTGTTTTGTGCACTAGACAAAAATGAATTTAATCGCGTTTCAATTTGTGATTCGGCTTTTGATATTTGGAGAACTCTTGAGGTCACTTATGAAGATACTAGCCGAGTGAAAGAGTCCAAAATCAACATTCTTGTGTACTCTTATGAACTTTTCCGAATGAAACCAAGTGAGTCTATCGGAGACATGTACACCCGTTTCACGGATGTCATCAATGGACTTAAAGCTCTTGGTAAAGATTTTTCTAACTTTGAACTAGTAACTAAAATCTTAAGATCCCTCCAAAAAAGTTGGAATCCAAAAGTTACGGCCATTCAAGAGGCCAAGAACCTTAAAACGTTTCCTCTTGAAGAACTTATTGGGTCTCTAATGACCTATGAAATGACATGTCATGCTCATGAAGAGCTCGAGAACCCCCTTCCAAAGAACAGGAAGGATATGGCTCTTACATCATAAGAAGACCACTTGAAAGGAACATCAAGTGATGAGGACAGTGACGATGACATTGCACTTTTAACTCAAAAATTTTAAAAATTTATAAGAAAGAACAAATTTAAAAATAACACCAAAAATAAATTTGAACATAAAAAGGACCAAGTAATATGCTACGAATGCAAGAAGCCGGGGCACTTCAAAAATGAATGCCCCCAAGCCAAGAAGAAGCAATCGAAGAAGAAGAAAGCTTTAAAGGCGACTTGGGACGATTCAAGTAATTCAGAAAGCGAAGAAGCTAGCAACAAAGAGGAGGCAAACTTTGCGCTAATGGCTTTAGGAGAAGAGGTATGTGATTTAATTAATGAAGATTTATCTTTTGATGAACTTTCTATCGCTTTTCACGAATTATTTGATGAGTGTAGAACTATTAGTAAGAAGTTTAATCTTATAAAGAAAGAGCATGTTTTACTTTAAAATAAGCTTGATAGTCTTCAAACTCCTCCATGCTCTAAGTTCGAACACTTAGAAGCAATAAAAAATGAAAATTTGCTGCTTAAAGAGACCTTAAACAAGTGTAAGGTCGGTAGCAAGGGATTGGACATGATCCTTGCAAACAAAGGTTATGTAGCAAATAGAAGTGGAATTGGTTTTGTTAGAGGATCTCACCAAAATCCTACCACTTTCATTAAAGGACCCACATTACACGTTTCACCTTGTTTGAAATGCAACTTTTGTTGTAAATCCGACATGTTGCTTACAAATATCCATTTAGGTAAATTAGTTCACATAAGTTGATATGGGTTACTAAAGGAACTATTAATACTTCAATGATGAATAACAAAATTGGTAGATTAAATTTTGAGGCATCCAAAATCAAATGGGTACCTAAATACCATCCTCTTTTGTAGACAAATCTACAAGCTAGGAGCAAGAGATGGTATCTTGATAGTGGATGCTCAAGACACATGACTAGAGATCCATCTCATTTCTCTATGCTCTCTAGCAAAGAAGAAGGGTATGTCACCTTCGGAGACAACAACAAAGGCAAAATCATTGGCAAGGGAACCATAGGTAACAAATCATGTTTTTCAATTAATGATGTATTACTAGTTGATGGATTAAAACATAATCTCTTAAGTATTAGTCAATTATGTGATAAAAGTTATATCGTTAGATTTGAATCTAATGCGTGCATTATTGAAAAACCAAATAATAACTTGTCAATGATTGCTATAAAACAAAATAATATCTACACCATCAACCTTGATGAACTAAAAAATGAAATGTGCTTCTCTGCTTTAAATGATGATGCTTGGCTTTGGCATAGGAGATTAGGCCATGCAAGTATGAAACTAATATCTAAGATCTCATCTAGAGAATTAGTACGAGGGATTCCCAATATGAAGTTTGTTAAGGACAAAGTATGTGATGTGTGTCAACTAGGTAAACAAATAAAAACTAGTTTCAAACAAAAAAATTAAATTAGCACCACTAGACCATTACAATTGATCCATTTGGACTTATTTGGACCAATTGACACAACAAGTCTAGGAGGAAGCAAATATGCTTTTGTAATTGTTGATGACTATACTAGATACATTTAGACCTATTTCTTGGCTCACAAAAGTGATTGTGTCAAATGTTTCTCTAAATTTTATAAACTCACTCAAAATGAAAAAGGCTTCATGATTTCATCAATTCGGAGTGATCACGGTGGCGAATTTCAAAACCGTGACTTCCAAAGTTTTTGTGAAGTTAATGGATATAACCACAACTTTTTCACTCCAAGAAATCCTCAAAAAAATGGAGTAGTTGAAAGAAAAAATAGAAACCTACAAGAAATGGCAAGAACTATGTTGAATGAACATAGTCTACCCAAGTATTTTTGGGCCGAATTCGTGAATACGGATTGCCACATTATAAATAGGGTTCTAATAAGACCATCTCTATAAAAAACTCCCTATGAATTATGGAATAACAAAAAATCAAATGTTTCTTATTTTAAAGTTTTCGGTTGCAAATGCTTTATTTTAAATGAAAAGGATGCCTTAGGAAAATTTGATGCTAAATCCGATGAAGGCATCTTTCTTGGTTACTCTTCTATTTCTAAGGCTTTTTGTGTTTTTAACAAAAGAACCTTAGTTATAGAAAAGTCTATTCATGTAGTTTTTAATGAAATTTTCAAGTTAAAGAAAAATGATTTTGATGATGATCTTGGTTTTGATAATTTGAATTTAAAGGATCCCCCTCCTCAAAATAGCACCTTGGATGCATCTTCTTCTGAAATTTCCTTACTCCAGGAATGGAAGTATATAGATGCTCATCCAAAGGAGTAAATTATAGGAGATACATCAAAAGGGGTTCAAACTCGTTCTTCCTTCAAGAATTTTTGTGCTAACACCACCTTCCTTTCTCAAATTGAACCTAAATGCATTGACGAGGCCTTGAAAGATGATTCTTGGGTCATTGCAATGCAAGAGGAATTAAATCAATTTGAGAGGAATGAGGTATGGAAGCTTGTTCCTAGACCTAGTGACCATTTAGTCATTGGTACTAAATGGGTCTTTAGAAATAAGCAACTTTAGAAATAAGCAAGACAAATGCGGTATCGTGGTTAGAAACAAGGCTAGATTAGTGGCCAAATGTTTCAACCAAAAAGAAGATATCGACTATGAAGAAACCTTCGCTCCTTTGGTAAGATTAAAAGCCATTAGGATGCTCCTTGCCTATGCTAGTAGTAGTAATGATTTTAAACTATTTCAAATAGATGTCAAAAGTGCCTTCTTGAATAGTTTTATTTCTGAAGAAGTATATGTCGAACAGCCTCCCGGATTTGAAAATTCTCATGTATTCAAATTGACTAAGGGTCTTTATGGCTTAAAACAAGCTCCTAGAGCTTGGTATGAAAGGCTTAGTTCCTTTTTTATTTTAAATAATTTTACCAAAGGTAAGGTTGATACTACATTGTTTATCAAACACTTTAAAAACAATTTTCTTATTGTGCAAATTTATGTTGACGATATTATTTTTGGTTCTTCGGATGAATCACTATGTGAATCATTTGCCAAGTGTATGAGTCATGAATTTGAAATGAGTTTAATGGGTGAATTAACTTTCTTTTTAGGATTGCAAATCAAACAACTTAGTGATGGTATATTTCTTAACCAATCTAAATATACATTAGAATTGTTAAAACAATTTAATATGGATGGTTCAAAAGCAATAAACACTCCTATGAGTACTTCGACTAAGTTAGATATGGATGAAAATAGTAAAAATTTCGATCAAAAAACGTATAGGGGAATGATAGGTAGTCTACTCTATCTCACCGCGACTAGACCGGATATCATGTTTAGTCTAGGACTTTGCACTAGGTTTCAATCTAATCCTAAATTATCTCATCTTAAGAGTGTTAAAAGAATATTTAGATATCTTAAAGGAACTCTAAATTTAGGATTGTGGTATCCAAAATCCGATAAATTTGATTTAATAGCTTATGCAGATGCCGATTTTGGCGGATGCAAGATAGATCGAAAAAGCACATCCAGAACATGCCAATTTTTAGGACATGCACTTGTTTCTTGGACTTCTAAAAAATAAAATTCAGTTGCACTATCTACGGCGGAAGCTAAATATATTGCTGCAAGTGCATGTTGCGCACAAGTTATTTGGATGAAGAATACATTAGAAGACTATGGAATTCACTTGAAAAACATTCCCATAAAATGTGATAATACAAGTGCTATATGTCTTACCAAAAATCCAATTCAGCACTCTAGAACTAAGCATATCGACGTTAGGCATCATTTTATACACGATCATGTCCTTAACAACAATGTTGTTCTAGAGTTTATTGACACAAAGCATCAACTAGCAAACATTTTTACAAAAGCCTTAAATGAAGACCAATTGAATTCATTAGAAGGGAACTAGGCATGTTAAATTGTCCCTAAGAATAAGCTTGTTTGAATGTATTTTCCGAAAAGTTTTTTCATCCTCTTTCCGTTCTTTCGTGGATTTGATTTCCTCCTTCTCTTTCGATTCCAAATGACATATTAAAGTATAACCCAAGATCCTATCCTATCTTGAGCCAAACACTTCTAAAAATAAAAAAAAAGGGAAGAAAGAAATTTTTTTTTTCCCTTCCATGGCATGCCAACGGTGGCACTGCCAGAATCGACGGTAGCACTGCCTAAGTGCTTGGTAGCTAGGCAGTGGCACCGCCCGAGATCCCCTTTATAAGAAGGGTTAGGGCCGGCGGTGGAACCGCCCCCCAACCCGTGAGAGATTGGTTCAAGCTCTCCCACAACCTCTCTAACCCTCAATTCCAACCTCTAGAAGCCTAGGAGAGGGATTCTTGTTGGTTCAAGCTCTCCATCTTTCAAGAAATTCTCCATAAGGTAAAATATGAAATCTTTTCTTCCTCTTCTCATTATTTTGCTTACTCTTCACAGTTTCATATTCTTGATCCATCATCTTGTCTAGATAATGACTCCCAAGAGATCAACAAGATCAAAAGGGAAAAGAGTTGAAGGAGATTTATATGACCAAAATCTTTTTAGATCTAAAGAAGTAGCACTTAGATTTCGAAATTTCAAAACAAGAACTATACATAAGGGTAAACACATTGATCTAAATGAACTAGGAAACCTAGAACCCATTAGGTGGTTTGCACATTTAGATGCCTTACCTCTCCTATAAATTAATGAACCAATTTATCCTAGGTTAGTTAGGCTATTTTCTGCAAACTTGTGTGTGGACAACGAAAGCCTAAGTACTTATCTTTTAGGAACGCAAATTAGAATCTTTGATAGTACTATTTGTGAACTAATTGGAATTACTGAAAATGATAGTGGCTGTTACTTTAGAAATAAATGGGATGTCAATGTGATCGGAGCAACTTACTCCGAAGCCTTAGAAACTATCTTTGAAAATCCGAACCCAGGCATGATACCCAAGAGTTGCGAGCACCTACTACCCTTTAACTCTAAAATTCTTCATCACATCATGACTAGCATACTATTTCCCAAGCAATTTCATCTTGATGAAATGAGTCAAATAGAGCTAAGCACCATGTACTAGATTATAACCGGACAAAATAATTGCTTTGGATACTTAATCCGACAACACATGCAAGATATAATAGCTAAAGACACTATGTTACCATATGGGGGGTTAATTACTCGATTAATACTTGCCCATAATATTAGTCTCGCTTGATGAAGAAATAATTCAAGTTGATTGTTTTAACACCATCAATAAGAATCTACTGAAAAGACTTAGGTGCACATTTAGCAATGGTATATGGGTTAGGCAACCTAGAAGGACTGATCTAATTCTCCCACCAGTAGAACACCCCGAAACACCAATTTTTAGGAAAAATGAATCTCCTCCTTCTAGTCCCTTTGGTGCAGCACCTTCAGCTCCTACTTCATCTTCTGAAGAACTCATAATGGCAGAATTGCATCAGATCAAATCACAACAAGACCAACTTAAATCACAGTAAGAGCAAATTCAAATTCAGCAAATCGAAATTTTGAAGGAACTGCGACAAATGAATCAAAAAATAGATGTCATGTATAAGAACTATGGATTTCCTCCTAAGGATTAATCGATATCCCTTCTTATGCGATTCTTGTATGCTTACTCTTAATGCCAAGTTAAAGTTTTGTATGACAGCCATGCTTCTTAGTCAAATGAATTTTGAATGAAAGTTGATTTTTTTTTTAAATTCTGGATGAATGCTGATTTGTTTTATGAGATGAATTTTGGATGGATGCTGAATTTTGTATGATCGATCTTAAGGCTGGATTTCTTTTCTAATAATTTTATGATCACAAATTCTCCGCTTAAATTCCCATCTCCTTTTTGTTGATGACAAAGAGGGAGAAGAATGAGCAAAAGATGAAAAGATGACTTGTGATGACTTGACATATATAAATTGCAAAAATGAAAATGTCTAATACACATCAATAGCATGACTTATATAAATTGCAAACGCTTGTGTAATGCAAATGTCTTATATGCATCGCAAAATTCTTTGAGAATATCGCAAGATTGATTGATCATATGAAATCATGTCTTACACTTATATCATGCAATTCATGTTGAAAATTCTTATCTCTTGTTGAAGTGATCATTTGACTTGAAAATTGATTTTCATAGCTTGAAATGATGAGAAATACGAAGTTTCATATTTGCTCATGCTTAAAAAGAATAATGATAAGTTCAACGGATAAAACTTATCAATTCAAGCTTGAATTCAAAAAATTAAATTCAAGTGTTTTTAGTTTTTTTCATAATATGGCATATAGATAGGGGGAGTTATGTTTAACTCCATCATCAAAAAGGGGGAGATTGTTAAATCTTGAATTTTGATGATGAAATCAATTGATGGGTTAATTGATCTAATCCATATTATTGAGTTAAGTGCGCAGGATTAACTACGATAGCCTGAAAACATAAAGTAAGGAAATTGAAGTCAAGTTTGATGGGTGTTTGAGAGTCCAAAGATTTGTCGAAGATGCTGCCGGAGCCAATCGAGAAGAAATCGGGGACTTGTTGGAGTTTTCGAAAGTCTGCCAAAGAGATCGTCGGAGGTTCGCTGAGATCACCGAGAAGGCTCGGCTACTCGATGAACTCGTCACAAAATCGAGAGCCTGCTGGGAGTCCACCGGAAGAAATTCGAGGATGTATCGGAAGTCCATCGGAAGATCATCGAAAAGCTCGCCGGAAGGAAACTCGACAACTTGCTTAAGACTATGTTTTTAATTGTGTAGTTTGCATGTAATTAGGGTTAGGATTAATAGTTAATCTTATAAGCTAGTTATGCGCCAATTGGGCCTGAGTTTGAATTGGTTTGGGCCAAGTTTGGAGCCCAACCAGTAAGCTGAAGTAGTGTAGGCGGTGGCACTGCCAGACTGGGCGGTGGCATCGCCCAGAGCCTGAAGTATCAAGTAGTGGTACCGCCGGACTAGGTGGTGGCACCGCCCAGCACCCAAGAGTTTGGGCGGTGGCACCGCCTAGAACCCGAGAATTCCGGCGATGACACCGCTAGAACATTGTCAATGTGGAAATTGACAGGCGGTAGCACCGCCACTGATAGGTGGTGGCACCACCAGCCTCGGAAACCCAAGAGAATTCAAAATTTGGAGCCCAAATTTGAATCCTCTTAGGGCCTATAAATACCCCTCAATTCTCAGCAGAGAATATAACTTTTTAGAAGTAATAGATTGAGAAAAAAGCCTTAGCAAAGTCTTTAGCAAGTCTTGTTTTCAATTGCTTGAGTGTTCACCTCCTTCTTTCTCGTTGAAATTTTGTAAGAGTGTGAATCACTTGTAAAAGGTTGTAAGAGGGGTATTTGTCCTTCCCCTTCAAAGTGATTTGCTACTGGAAGTTGGGAGCCTCATCGAAGAAGGCTTCGCAAGTGGATGTAGGTCATTTTGACCGAACCACTTTAAAATTGGCGTGTTCTCTAGTTTGTATTTACTTATTGCTCTTTATCTTACTACAAACCTTCATACGTGCTTTACTTCCTCATTACTTTTGTTGCACACCTTTGTGAACATGCTTTCAAGTTAAGCACTTCCGAGTTCGGTTTTTATCGTCTAAAAGATTTTCCAAAACCGATGTTTTAATCTACTGCACTAATTCACCCCCCCCCCCACCCCCCCTCTTAGTGCCGCTCCGATCCTAACATATTAATCATGAATATTTGCAACACGTCATCATGCATAACATCATCATACTTCTCCCCCTTTGTCATCAACAAAAAGGAGAAGTGTCACTTTCTATGTGTTTGAGATATAAAGTTCAATATATTGCATGAAAAAAAACACAATATCAAGTTTTATAATCATGCAATTTTGCTATCATCATTGGTATGCAAGGTAGTAAGATAGCAAGTCCTACAATATTCAAGCTTGAAAGTGTTTGAAAAAGAAGGCAAGTTTTGCAACATACAAGCTAGCAATATTTACAACATGTAAGCTAGCAGTTTTGAGATATTCAAGAAGGCAACTCTTGCTTCTTGAAATATGCAAGTTTGCTAGATGTGCACGTTAGCATGTTTTACATCATGAGATAGGAAAGATTGCACATTTGGTATGCAAACTTATAGTATGCAAGTTATCAACTTTTATACATAAAAAGTTAGCAAAAAGATGTGTAAGATGGACTATTTTGCCTTTTTTTTAAAATGTGTAACTTAGCACATATTGCTCCTTTTGAGATTTGTAAGATAACATTTTTCTTTTTTCTTGAAGTATGCAAGCTAACTAGCAAGCTAGCAAAATTTGCTCCCCCTATGTCATTGTCAAATAAAAGGGAATAACAATACAATCGTGTAATTCATTTCCCTTTACTATAATCTTCAAATCATGACATGGGTAAATAACAAAGATGAAAAATGAATGTCAAAAGACATATATCATTTTTGACAAATCTCTTCTTTTGTAAATACAAAGCATGATAGGTAACAATCTTGATACAAACTTAAGTTATAAATTATCAAGATGTCAAATAGCATATCATGGTTTATAAGAACAGGTTTCTTGTTAGTTAATAGCAAAGAGAATCGTAGGAGAACAAAATCTCAATTCATGCATATAAAAACTTATGATTCACATAAAAAATCTCTTCTTTTATAAAACGAGAGAATCTTGATGAACAATCTTGATTTACATAAAGTTTCAAAACATAATTATCAAGATCATGAATATTAAAAGACCAAGAAACATTTCGACAAATGTCCTTTTAAATAGAAAACAATCTTGATTCATTTAATAGAAAATTCAAATTATAATTACAAGAAATCAAGATCACGATTTCAATAAAACCCATTAAATTCAAATCATTTTCATAATTCATGAGATTCATAAAAATAATACAAATGGATTCATCAAAATCAATAAGATAGAGAAAAATAATTTTCAAGAGAAATGTTCTTCTCTTTTGGTTGTTTCAAATCATGTGATTTATTTCATTCAAGCATGCCCCCTTTTTTATGTCAAATAAAAACATGTATCATATTTAAACTGAAAGTGCGAGATTTATTATGACAAGGATCAATAAGGCACTTTCATTATGGTAAAAATCAATAATCCGTAAATTACAAGATTCATCATGCATAATTTCGAAAATCTCATGCATAAAACAAAATCATCAATCATGATATCAAAACATTTATCATTTAAAGCATTCATGATACACATCATATGCAATACATCACATACAATAAAAAGCAATTGCAAGCATAATTTTAAATCATAAATGTTTTAAATCATGATGGTATTAATTTGTCAAATTGCATCCTACCATGCATGATCAAAACTTCTCCTCATTTGTATTTCATGCATAATTTCATTTCATCACATTAGGAATATCAAGAAGAGTTATTGGGTGATGAGATAAATATTTCATGAATACAAGGAATTGCATAAAAATTATATCATGAAAAGATAATACCAAAAGACATGATTTCTTTTGAAAAATCTCATCTTAAATAAAGGAAAATCTTAGGGGATCATGATATAGATAAAATTTATTCAATCTTGTAGGAGAACAAGATATTAATTCAAGCATATAAAATTTCTCAATTCATTATGAATCATAAAAAGAATTGTGGTTCCGAAAAATTATGATTCATTTAAGAAAATTTTCTCTTTAGTACACGACAAGAAGAAATATAGCAATGATACCAATCATGATTCATTTAGAAAAAAATTCTCTTTAGTACATGACAAGAAGAAATATAGCAATGATACCAATCATGATTCATTTAGATAGTAGATGATAAAAAGAAACATTGAGGATAAAAGATCTTGATTTTTATAGGGTAAATCTCAAGTTATAAATCTCGAAAAATCAAGATAAAGCTCATTTAAATTCAAATCATCAAATCAAAATAATTTTCAAGATGATAAAATGGATTCATCAAAGTCAATAAGATAGAGAAAAAGAATTTTCATGAAAAATACTTTTCTCTATTTAGTTGTTTCATACAAGCATGCCTTTGTCCTTTATGTCAAAACAACATTTCTTAGATATGCATGATACCAAAATATGGTTTCAAATGTTTAACATATAACATGCATAAATTCTAAAATTGAAAGGAGAAGAGAATAATTAAAAGGTACAAAGATTTCAACCATCTCATAAACAAATGAAAGATCAAGTCATGAATCCAAAATTCCATAAATCAAAATAATCAAATGATCATCAAAGGTAATCTCATGTTATTCTAAGAAATCACTATCATGATTTTGATAAAACTCATTTTAAATTCAAATCATCAAAATTATCAAACTCTCATCCTTACTTTCAAGAGATTCAAAAAGACATAAATAATTTTATTGGTCTCTTAGTGAAAAATCGATAAGATAGAGAAAAAAGAAAAAATTTCAAGAAAAATGCTTTCCTCCTTTTGTTTCAACTCATTGATTGATTTCATACATGCTTCTTCTTTTCTTTTATGCCAAATCCATGCATCATTCATTAATGCCGAAAATGATCTTTCAAAAGATCGCAAAGTTCGATAATCACAAAAATCATCATGCATCATTTCGAAAGAAAACTCATTAAGCATGATCATTATGTATTATTTCAAATCAAACAGGATTTCATTTATTTTCAAAATACTCATCATGATAGGACATACAAGGCAAAGAAATTATTAATCATAAAGCATATTCATCAATCATGGTTTCATTGAGCATAAGGTATTTTCAACCAAAATAATTTTGTTATTTGTTGTAATCATGCATTTTTCATGCTTAGTTTTCCATACAAAAGCCATGCATCATCATTAAACATGATATTAAACATCAAGTATGGTTTCAATCAAAATCGGAAATCATCAAGATACACATTTTTTCTTCTTAAGAAAAACATACATATGATCATTAAATTTAAATATAACATTTTATTCCATTAACATAAAAAATGTAATTTTCAAGAAAAATAATTATTCAAAAAAAAGAAAATGCATCATGGAAAACATTAAGTAAATTCAAAATAAATTAAGGGGGTTTTGATTATCTCATCGTTGAAAGCCGTTAAGGCGTAGTTTGTCATCTCGCCTTTCTTGATTTTCTTCTCATCTTCGGAGGAGCTCAATTCATCCCAATTTTTGTTTTTCTTCTTGCATTCAAAGCAAGTAATTCTGTTCATTTTTTCTTTTTAATTTTTGTTTCATTTGTAGTTTAAGTTTACTATCACTTGAGCTTATGCTCGAGTGGTGTTCTTGTGTTCTGTCCCAAATCCTTCCTGTCCTTTGGAAGGTTATTCTCGAGTTCCTTTTTTGTCACATTGTTCATTTCGTAGGTCATTAAAGACCCAATTAGTTCTTCGAGTGGAAATATTTTAAGATCCTTAGCCTCTTGAATGACCGTAACTTTTGGATCCCAACTCTTTGGAAGAGATCTTAAAATTTTAGTTACTAGTTCAAAGTTAGAAAAACCTTTACCAAGAGCTTTGAGTCCATTGATGATATCCGTGAAACGGGTGTACATGTCTCCGATGGACTCACTTGGTTTCATCTAGAAAAGTTCGTAAGAATGCATAAGAATGTTGATTTTGGACTTTTTCACTTGGCTAATGCCTTCATGAGTGACGTCAAGAGTTCTCCAAATATCAAAAGCCGAATCACAAGTCGAGACGTGATTAAATTCATTTTTGTCAAGTGTACAATATAAGGCATTCATAGCCTTTGCATTTATAGAAAACATATTCTTCTCCGAATCATTCCAATGGTTCGTTGGAAGAGAAGACATTTCAAATCCATTTTCGACTATGTGCCATAAATTCAAATCCAAAGAAAGTAAGAAAACTCTCATTCGAGTTTTCCAATAAGTGTAGTCCATCCCATTGAAAAAGAGAGGACGAATGAGAGAGTAACCCTCTTGAAAGCCAAAAAGAGCCATTTCTATTTGGGTGTTAAACCAAAGTAGAAAACCGTGGCTCTGATACCAATTGTTAGGATCGGAGCGGCACTAAGAGGGGGGGGGGGGGGGGGGGGTGGGGGGGGGGGGGGGGGTGAATTAGTACAGTAGATTAAAACTTGTAAGTTTAAAAATAATTTCGTAAATGCGTAGATATTTCGATTAGACAATGAATGACTTGATAAAAGTAGCTCGAGTAAAGTGAGAAGATGAAAACCGTAAGCTTGCTGCTGTGTAAATAACGATTTCAGAAAGGTAAGTACTCACACATTCAAGGAACACACTAATTTAAAGTGGTTCGGTTAAATGACCTACATCCACTTGCGAAGCCTTCTTCAATGAGGCTCCCAACTTCCACTAGCAAATCACTTTGAAGGAGAAGGACAAATACCCCTCTTACAACCTTTTACAAGTGGTTCATACTCATTACAAATTTTCAATGAGAAAGAAGGAGGTGAACACTCAAGCAATTGAAAACAAGACTTGCTAAAGACTTTGCTAAGGTTTTTATTTTAATCTATTGCTACTCAAAGGTTGTATTCTCTACTGAGAATTGAGGGGTATTTATAGACCCCAAGAGGATTTAAATTTGGGCTCCAAATTTTGAATTCTCTTGGGTTCCCGGAGCTGGCGGTGCCACCGTTTGTCAATGTTACATTGACTGTTTACTGGCGATGCCACCACCCGACCTCTCGGGTGTTGGGCGGTGCCACCGCCCAGTCCAGCGGTTCCACCACCTGACCTTATGGGTCACTAGTTAGGCTTCAAGTCCAGCCCAAACCAAGTCACATTCAGGCCCAGTTGGCCCCTAACCAGGATATAAGATTATCCCATAATCCTAACCCTAATTACATGCAAACTACAGAACTGAAAATATAGTCCTAAGCAAGTTTTTAAATAGCAAATGTCGAGTCTCATTCCGGCGAGCTTTCCGGCGATCTTCCGATGGACTTTCGGTACACCCTCGGATTTCTTCCGACGAACTCCTAGCAGGCTCCCGATCTTGTGGTGAGTTCAACGAGTAGCGGAGCCTTCTCGGCGATCTTTGCGAACCTCTGACAATCTCTCCGGCAGACTTCCGAAAACTTCGGCAAGTCCCCGATTTCTTCTCGGTTGGTTCTGGCAGTACTTTCGACGAATTTTCGGACTCTCAACAAACTCTCGAACACCCATCGAACTTGACTCCAGTAGACTTGCTTTATGTCTTCAAGCTATCATAGTTAATCCTGTATAAGTAACACAAAACTTCAATCGAGACAATTAATCCTAAGCAATTAATCAAGTTGTCTAGCATGTCATTGGTCCCTCAACGCTTTGTCCGATTCTTCGACGCATCGTCCTCTCTTGCGGCCTATTGCCCAATCGGCCAATTGACTCCGCAACTCCGATATCCTTGGTGCAATACCCGCTCTTCTTGGCCCGATGCCCGAATCCATGGCCCGAAGCCTTCTATCGATATGTCGACTGATCCACCGGCCCGTCGTCCAATCTTCTGATATGTTCCTCCGGCACAACATGATTTTCCTGCTTTAATTGTCTGAAACTGATACGAAGCATCCTATGTCACTCAAAACGCAGATTAAAACATAAACACATATCGATTGGTTTCATCATCAAAATACAAGATTCAACAAACCGCCTCACTAGTCCAAATTATACGAATTGGCTCCGTAACTTAAGAATTGTTCTCACGACGAAGAAAATTACGTATGTCCTTGATATAGTAATGCCTACGCCCGAGGAAGGGGCAAGCAAAGATGCGATCACTCACTACGTGAAGTACATTGATGACTCCACTCTTGCTCAGTGTTACATATTGGGCTCTATGCCTCTTGAGTTACAGAGACAACATGAAAAGATGGATGCCAGATCAATTCTCCTACATGTCCGCAAATTGTTTGAGGAATAGGGAAGGACTCAATAATATGAGATATCCAAGAGCCTCTTCCGTGCTAGGATGACTAAGGGAATACTAGTTCAGAACCATATCCTAAAGATGATTGAGTGGATAGAGAAACTCACAGGTCTAGGAATGGTTCTAGAGGATAACCTATATGTGGACATTGTGCTTCAGTCCCTACCATATTCCTTTTCATAGTTCATAATAAATTTTAATATGAACAAACTTGAGGTGACTCTCCCGAAGCTCCTCTATATGTTGAGGGAGGTAGAGAGCACTATTAAGAAAGAGAAGTCAGTTCTTTACACTAGTGAAACCAAAAAGAAAAGAAAAGTAGAAAAGTCCCTTAAGAAGCACAAGGGCAAGGGCAGACCAGGTAAAGCAAAGGTTGCTAACAAAGACTCGACAAAGGACAAAGTCCAATGCTTCCACTATGGCAAAGATGGGCACTAGAAGAGGAACTACAAAGAGTACCTTGTAGAGAGGGTAAAACAAAAGCTTGGAGAAGCTTCAAGTACATTAATGATCAGTCTCCATTTATTAAACTCTTATGATAACACATGGGTATTGGATATCGGTAGTGCTTATCATATTTGCAATTCGTTATAGGTTCTGACAAGACCTAGGAGATTGGTGAGAGGCGAGATAAACCTCAAGATGGGCAATGGAGCAAAAGTTGCTATAGTAGCTGTTAGCGAGGTTGCCCTACATCTGCTTGGTGGAGCTATTATTACATTAGATGCTTGTTATTTTGTTCCTTATATTATTAAAAATATTATCTCTATTTCATGTTTGATAGTTAGTGGATATAAATTAGTTTTTGAGAACAATGATTGTTCAATATTATTAGATGATGAGATCATCATGAAAGGAACATTGCATTATGGTTTGTTTATGCTAGACACTATACCACATATCATGAATGTAAGTGTGTCTAAGAGGAAATGAGATGAGGTAAACAGTGCATACCTGTGACATTATAGGCTAGGTCACATTCATGAGGGAATGATTCAAATGTTGCTAAATGATGGATATCTAGATCCATTCGACTATGAGTCATATGCAACTTGCGAGCCTTACCTTCGTGAAAAATTGACCAACTCTCTATTTAGTGGAATTGGAGAAAGAGCCACTGAGCTATTGGAACTCATACATAGTAATGTATGTGGACCCATGTCAACTCATGCCATTAGTGGTTACAAGTAATTCATTACCTTTACTCATGATTTCTCAAGGTATGGACATATGTACTTAATGAAGTATAAGTCCGAGGCGTTTGAGAAATTCAGAGAGTATAAGAATAAAATGGAGAACCAAACTGGAAAGAGTATCAAGACTCTTCGATCAGATCGAGGAGGTGAGTACTTAAGTACAGAGTTTACTCAGTTCCTCAAGGACTATGGGATATTATCCCAATGGATACCTCTTTATATACCTCAGCTCAATGGTGTGTCTAAAAGGAGGAATCATATGCTGTTAGACATGGTACGGTCCATGATGAGTTTCGCTGACCTACCCATCTCATTCTTGGGATATGCCCTAGAGACCGCAACTTACCTTCTGAACAGAGTTCCAACTAAGTCGGTAGTGTCTACACCATATGAGATATGAAAAGGGAAGAAGCCCAATTTTAAGATTGTTAAGATTTGGGGTTGTCTTGCCCATGTTAATAGACACAACCCTGATAAGTTAGAATCAAGGATGGAGCGATACAAGTTTGTGGGATACCCCAAGGAAACTTGTGGGTAATACTAGGGCTATAGTGTGGGTGAGGAGAATGAGTTCACTGATTGATCCACTCATGGAATGCTGGATGGTTGATGATGTTAGGAAATCTAGGGGGTGACATCACATGCGGAGCGGAAGAATAAAAAATAAAATCCCCAATTTCCCAAAGATTTGTTCATCATCGTATGAAGATTGGTGCACAAAATCCACAAAACAGAAAACTACGTATAGTAAAGATTGTGTTACATAGGGAGATCATATATCCTGTTTGCCTATAGATCTCTAGGAGAAAGTGAAGGAGGTCATGTTAGGATCTAGAGCGGCACTAAGAGGGGGGGGCGGGGGGGTGGTGAATAAGTGCAGTAGAAAATTCTTCGATTTCAAAAAATATTTCGTACATTCGATTAAAACCAATTTGGAAAGATAACAACTTAAACGTATAAGAGCGTGAAAGCAAGAGGAGGAGAAGAGGTAGTTTGCTATGAAACAATTTGTAATTAAAGTAAATTATATAAAGGAAAAGCAAACCAGAATTTATAGTGGTTCGGTTAATGTGACCTACATCCACTTTTGGATTCCTCCTTCGTTGAGGTCACTGGCATCCACTAAAGGCCTTCCTTCAATAGGCAAAGGCCAACTACTTTTTACAGCTCTTTCTCTTTTTGTCGGGTTTAGGAGACAACCCTTTACTCCTCTTTCATGGATGGTTACAAGGCTAAGAGAGGGAGGAGGAGAACTTTTCTCACTTTTACAACACTTTTGAACCCCTAAAAGCTTATATTTTTCCACAAGTATAATAACACTTAGTTACCCTTTCATGGAGAAAAGGGTGGGGTATTTATAGGCCCATTGCTTTCAAAAATGGAGCAAAAAAGTGTCATATCCCCAAATTTCGGGGTACTGATGGTACCACTACCATTATTGGGCTATACTACCGCCAGACACTTGACACTGGGCGGTCCTTGACATAGCTCGGAGACCGAGCTTTGGCGGTACCACTACTTAACAAGGGTGATACCATCGCTGGTAGCATTAACTGTCGGTGGTACCACCGTCCAGACTGGGCAGTACCACTACCCAAAGCACCTAGGAGATTGGGTCTTCCAAGTGATGCCATAGCTGGCCATGATTTCAGGTGCTGAATGAGCTTTTCAATTCGGCCTAATTCAGCCCTGTTAAGGGCCCAGTTGGCCCCTAATTGAGTTAGTGGGCTTATCTCCCAATCCTAACTCAATTTATGATCTAACTACAATAACTAAGACATAATCAAAGCACTCTTGTTCTGGTATGTCAATTGCTCTTCCAGCGAGCTTCCAATGGACTTCCGACGAACTCTCGACAATGTTCTGGCAGACTCTTGGCAAACTCCTGAACTTTACAATGATCTTCTTGGCGAGTTCGGATGAGCATCTTTGGCAAGCTCCTGGACTCCTCGATTGGTTTCAGTAGAACTTCTGACGAATGTCCGGACTTCCGACGAACTCTTGAACTCCCAACGAGATCTCGATCTTGACTCTAGCACAACACCTGCTTTGTGTCTTACCGCTATTGTAGTTAATCTTGCAAACTTTTCTCAACATATAGATTAAATCAAACAATTTTCAATTGATTTCATCATCAAAATCCAAGATTTAATAATCTCCCTCATTTTTATGATGACGGAGTTAAGGAAACTCCCCCTATCTATATGCCATACGTTGAGAAAAGACATTCTTGAATTCAAGACTTTTGAATTCAAGTATCAAACTGATAAGTTAACATGCACATCATGATTCCTATCATGATTGAACATTCTCAAAACACAATGCCACATATTTATCAATAAACATAATGTCAAGGCATGACATTTATTTTTAAGTATAGACAATCATCATTTTTAAGTATGATATGAATTTGAAATGTGAAACATAGCAAGATGACAAAGATAGCAATCCATCATTCCATAGCAAGATATCAATTGTAAAATAGCAAAGCAAAGCTCAAGATATCTTATTATAATGAAATACATTTATCTACAATGCATATGAAGATATGTTTCAAGCATTTGCGATGTGTTGCAATATATATGATGATTCCAATTATATTTTAAGCATACCACAAAGTATACAAGTGTTTATGATAATCATTTATGATAAGATACATTGCATACATCTATACATCTATAATGCTAATTTGTTATCAATTTACCACATTTTGGTATTATTTCTCCCCCTTTGTCATCAACAAAAAGGAGAACAATTTAACAATGCAAGTGTGGTAAAATTCAAGCATGGTTCACACTAACTTATTCAATTGATATTGCATCGTTGTATGGTAACATTCACAAATTCTCAACATCAAAATTTATCAACATTAAAGCGATAGATTCCATCAATTTCTCCCCCTTTGTCGTCAAAACATTTGCATGAAGGAGAGGAAGGAAAGTAAGGAGGAAATCCATTAAGAACCAATTTTATGAAATCAAAAACATTAAATAAGTTTTTGTTAAAACATGCTTTAATCAAAGAGAAGGGATTCATGAAAAGGATCATACCAAATCAAATCTCCATTATTACAAGTGATTATCAAGTACTAAAATTTATCTTTCAAGGATCAAGATATCCATTGGAATTTATAAAATTCATCTTTCATGAGAAGAATAAGGAGAGAAGCATCATATAAAAAATAAATTCATAAGTCAAATCCATTTCTCATTAAAAAAAAAATTCATAAGACATAAACCCGTGAGAGATGTATTTTGTCAATGAAATCCATGAAGTGATTAAGTGTATAAAAAATCATTAAATGATGGAGCAAGGGTATGAAGTAAACTTGATACCAAGGAAGATAAAAACAAAGTAGATTCATGAAAGCCTCATTTATGAAATATATTTAGAGAAGGATAGTTCGGAAAAGAGATACAACAAACTCATGCATTCGGACAATTTAACATCCCTAATTCGCTTCTAATGAAATCAAATTATTCTTCATTTAAGGGTTTTGTAAAGATATCGGCTAATTAATGTTTTATATCAATAAACTATAAGATTACATCATGATTATTAACAAGATCTCTCGTATAAAGTAATGCCTAATGTCAATATGTTTAGTTTTAGAGTGTTAAATAGAGTTTTTGTTAAACATATTGCACTAGCGTTATCACATTTTATGGGAATATTCTTAAGACGAATTTTATAATCTTCTAATGTATTTTTTATCCATACAATTTATGCAGAACATGCACTAGCCGTTATATATGCTTCGGTTGTGGATAGTACAATCAAGTTTTGCTTCTTGGATGACTAAGAGACAAGTGCATGTCCTAAGAATTGATATGTTCCGAATGTACTTTTTCTATCTATTCTACATCCAACAAAATCTGCATCAGCATAAGCAATTAGTTCAAAGTTCTTAGATTTTGGATACCATAATCCAAGATTAGTGGTTCCTTTACCAATGATTTTACCCTTGTTGTTGTCTTTGAAGGTAACATATCCTTCGTCTAGGCTAGTGAGCTTAGAGAATTGAGATGGATCTCCGGTTATATGCCTTGAGCATCCACTATTAAGGTACCATCTCGTGCTCCTAGCTTGTGATGGTACATTTTTCTACAAAAAAGGATGATTTTTAGGTACCCATTTGACCTTGGGTGCCTCAAAAATCGATCTACAAAGCTTATCATGTTGCATTGAGTCATTTGAGGTTCTCTTAGGAACCTAAATCAATTTATATAGACTATATTTCTTAAATGGACATTTGTACATAATATGTCCAAGTTTGCAACAAAAGTTGTATTTGGTGTGAGGTGATATATGCAAGGTAGGGTCTTTAACAAAGGTAGTCAGATTTTGGTAAGAGCTACTCACAAATCCAATTCCACCTCTCCTATGAATGTGACCCTTGTTGGCAAGGATCATGTTCAAGGACTTGCTACCAACCTCAAACTTTTCTAAGGTTTCTTTGAGTAGCAAGTTTTCCTTTCTAAGTGTTTTTACTTCATGGCATTTTGTGTAGGGTGTTAAGCTATTATCATGCTCAATTTTTAGTCTATCAAAATCGATAACAAGAGAAGCATGTTCCTTTTTCAAAGAGTTATACTTTTTACTCAAGATTCTACATTCATCAAACAATTCATGAAAAGTACTTGAAAGCTCATCGAAAGATAAATTTGCATCTAATGAACTTGTTACCTCATCTCCAATAACCATTAGTGCATAGTGAGCAACTTGCTCGGTGTTGGTTGGCTCCTCTTCCTCGGATGCACTTGAGTCGTCCCACGTTGCTTTGAGGGCATTCTTCTTCTTTGGTTGCTTCCTCTTTGCTTGGAGACATTCACTTTTGAAATGTCTCGACTTCTTGCACTCGTAGCATATCACTTGTTTTTTCTTGGGTTTAATTTTATTTTTAGTATCATTTTTAAATTTATTTTTTTATAAATTTTTTGAACTTTTTTATCAAGAGTGCCAAGTTATCATCAAAGTCCTCATCACTTAAATTTTCTTTCAAGTGGTCTTCTTGTGTTCTTAGTGCCATATCCTTTCTATTATTTGGAAGGGTGTCCTCAAGCTCTTCATGAGCTTTACAAGTCATCTCATAGGTCATTAGTGACCCAATTAATTCTTCGAGAGGAAAATTATTTAGATCTTTGGCCTCTTGAATGGCTGTTACTTTAGGGTCCCAACTCTTTAGAAGGGATCTTAAAATTTTATTAATATGTTCAAAATCTGAGAAAATTTTACCAAGTCCTTTTAGACCATTGTCGACATCCGTAAATCGGGTGTACATGTCTCTAATGGTCTCACTCGGTTTCATCTGAAACAACTCATAAGTGTGCACTAAAAGATTAATTTTTTACTCCTACACTCAACTAGGGCCTTCATGGGTCATTTCGAGTATGTGCCAAATATCAAAAGCCGATTCACAAATAGACACATGATTGAACTCATTTTTATCTAAAGCACAAAATAAGACATTCATAGCTTTGGTGTTTAAGGCAAAAGTCTTCTTTTCCAACTCATTCCAATCATTCATTGGAAGAGAAGACTTTTGAAACTCATTTTCTATAATATTTCATAATTCAAAATCTATTGAAATTAGGAAGATTCTCATTCTAGTCTTCCAATATGTGTAATCCGTCCCATTGAACATGGGCAGATGTGTAATTGAATGACTCTCTTGGTTGCGAGCAAATACCATCTCTCTTGGGTTTTAAACCAAATGAGAGTAAACCTTGCTCTAATACTAATTGTTAGGATCAAGAGTGGCACTAAGAGGGGGTGGGGGGGGGTGGGGGGGGGTTGAAAATTCTTCGATTTTGGAAAAAATTTCGTATGTTCGAATAAAACTAATTTGGAAAGATAACAACTTGAACGTATAAGAGCGTGAAAGCAAGAGGAGGAGAAGAGGCAGTTTGCTATGAAATGATTTGTAGTTGAAGTAAATTGCATAAAGGAAAAGCAAACCAGAATTTAGAGTGGTTCAGTCAACGTGACCTACATCCACTTTCGAATTCCTCCTCCGTCGAGGTCACCGGCATCCACTAAAGGCCTTCCTTCAATAGGCAAAGGCCAACCACCTTTTACAGCTCTTTCTTTTTTTGTTAGGTTTAAGAGACAACCCTTACAACTTTCACTCATCTTTCTTAGATGGTTACAAGGATAAAAGAGGGAGGAGAAGAACTTTTCTCACTTTTACAATACTTTTAAATCCCCTAAAACTTAGATTTTTCCATAAGTATAATAATACTTAGTTACCCTTTCATGCAAAAAAGGGTGGGGCATTTATAGGCCCCATTTGTTATGACCTTAGCTGGAATTGTCTAAGGCATGAAGCACCCTTGTGGCAAAGATGCGAACTTAGCTTGCATTGCCTAAGTCGCGTGGCACCCTTACGGCAAAGACACGAACTTAGCTTGCATTGCCTAAGTCACACGTCGCCCTTACGATTTGCATCCATAAAGATCAGCCCACTTGCAACCTCTCGCAGGTCCCGAAAGACATATAAAAGAGAAAGTTGATTAGTTTGAAGAACAAGCGATGGATAAGTCCTGACATCTCACGAAAAGGGGAAGCTTTATAAGAAATTCAACAAGCACCTTGCGTGCACAAGAGAAAAGAGGAAGAGGGGGAAAATAAGGACTTATAGAAGGTTGAACGAATAACTGTAAGTCCACAAACAGCTGCTCATCGAGTGCCAAGCATGACAACAAGTTCCCGTCAAGGTAACGTGAGAACTTGCGAAAGAGTGTTCAATGCCCGGTACTATACCGAAGCCCCATCCCCCATGGTGCCATCTAGGTGGTTCTAAGGGGCTAAGATGGCTGACATTTTGGCTACAGCAACGGGCTATAGAAATTAGCCCGTGGCATGTGAAAACGGAGCCATTTTGGGCTATTTTGGGGTTGTTTTACTCGGTTCGGTGAGTGGTCGCACTGTAGCACTGTAACTTGTTCGAATTTACATTTTTACAAGCAAAAGTACTTAAAACCAAGACAAAACATGCTGCAAGTAGTTGTACATGTAGGTGAGAGCGACAAATTGTTCGTTGAACGGAGTTGTTGTGGATGTGTGACGACCGTTCGTGACATTCTCCCCCACTTAAATTGTTGACGCCCTCGTCGACGCTTGTTGGTAGTTGTTGATAATTGTTTCTTCATATCATAAGGCATCTTCGAGCTCCCAACTGTTTCAATTCGGGGAAGCTTTCACCACTTCACCAAGTGCTCAGTCTGCTCAGCTCCATTGGATAGCTTTATCTTGCGATCTGCTAATATGGTTTCAACTTGCTTCTCGTAAGAGACTCTGGTGGGAGGTAGGCAAGTTAGAACACTTCGGGAATCATCTTGCAGATCTAAGTGGTAGGCTTTTAGGTTGCTGGCATGAAGAACATTGTGAATTTTGAACCAAGCTGGCAGTTGCAACTTGTAGGAGACGTTGCCCACCCTACTAATAATTGGGAAGGGCCCTTCATACTTGCGCACTAATCCTTTGTGTACTTTGTTCCTAAAGAATTGGAGTGATGTTGGTTGGAGCTTTACCAATACCAAATCGTCAACCTTGAACTCTTGTTGTCGCTTTCCCAAATCTGCCCACTTCTTCATCCTTTTTGCCGCCTTCTCCAAGTAAGCCTGTGCAATATCTGTATTTCAATGCCACTCTTTTATGAAGTGGTAGGCTGACGGACTACTCCCAGTATACCCGATCACCATGGTGTGAGGAGTTGACTGTTATTGTCCTGTAATGATCTCGAAGGGGCTCTTGTTGGACGCAGAGCTCCGCTGCAAGTTGTAAGAGAATTGGACAATGTCCAATAGCTTCACCCAATCTCGTTGGTTGGCACTCATGTAGTGCCAAAGATATTGCTCTAGGAGCAAGTTATTCCTTTCTGTTTGGCCATCCGTCTCGGGGTGGAGGCATGCGGGGAAGTATAACTTTGAACCTAACAATTTGAATAGCTCGGACTAGAATCGTCCTAGGAACCGAGCGTCTCGATCACTGATGATATTATGCGGGACCCCCCAATACTTCACCGCATCCTTCATCATCAGCTTGGCCGCCTCCTCTACTGAACAGTGTAGGGGAGCAGTAATGAAAGTTGCATACTTAGAAAATCAATTGACCACCACGAGTATCGATTCGAGTCTCCTTACTAATGGCAAGCTTGATATGAAGTCCAAGAAAATGTTCTCTCACAGCCTTTCTAGTATGAGCAATGGCTCCAAAAGTCCCATCGGCTTTTGGTGCTCCACCTTGTCTTGTTGGCAAGTGAGGCACGTTCGAACATGTTCCTCCACATCAGTCCCCATCTTCGACCAGTAGAAGGCCCTCTCCATGAGAGCCAAGGTTCTGTGAATGCCTGGATGTTCAACCCAAAGGGAATCGTGACACTCTCTCAAGAGTTCACGTCTCAAATTATCCACTCAAGGGATATAAACCCTATTCCCTTTTATGTAGACGAGTCCCTCCTAGACCTAAAACCATCGTGTCTTGCCTTCTTTAATAAGCTGTATCAGGGTTACTGCCTAGGGATCACTATACAGTCCATCCCTGATCCTGGAAAGGAAGTTGGAGTACAACTGACTTGCTTGGCCTCTGCCCTCCAATTGTATGGCATTCACATGCTCCACTTTCCGACTCAATGCATCGGCCACGACATTTGCCTTTCCAGGCTCCATTGCCATATCAAATTCAGCCAAGAAATCCTACCATCGTGCTTGCTTTAAGGAGAGTTTCTTTTGAGTTTGGAAATAGCTCGGAGCAATTTTGTTTGTCCTCAGCACAAATCGCGATTCAAGAAGATAGTGTCGCCAAACTTATAAACAGTGGATCGCTACTGTCATCTTCTTCTCGTGCACTGGATACCACCACTCGGTCTTATTGAGCTTGCGGCTCTCGTAGGCCACCGGATGACCCTCCTGCATGAGTACTCCCCCAATAGCAAGGTTGGAAGCATTTGTATGGACTTCAAAGGACTCCCCATAGTCTGGCAATTTGAGAACCGATTCTTCCAAAACAGCAGCCTTCAGATCTTGAAATGCAACTTCACATTTATCAGACCACCTCTAAGGCTGCTCCTTCTTCAGCTACTCTATTAGTGGAGTCACATGCTTCGAATACCCTGCTATGAAGCATCAATAGTGGTTGACGAAACCAAGGAAGGATTTCAACTCTAGCACCTTCTTTGGAGTTCGCCATTTCGCAAGCACTTGCACCTTTGATTTATCCATCCGAATAGAGCCATCACCGATTTGATGCCCCAAGAATAAGATCTCCGTTTGAGTGAAGTAGCATGTCTCCCTTTTTATGAACAAAGTGTTCTCCCTAAGAACTTTGAAAATTTTCCAAAGGTGCCTGACATGCTCCTCGAGTGTTTGACTATAGATGACGATATTGTCCAAGTAGACGACCACGAACTTATCTAAATACTCTTTGAATAGTTGGTTCATGAGAGTGCAAAACGTGGCCAGAGCGTTGGTTAAGCCGAAAGGCATCACTAAGAACTCAAACACTCCATAGCTGGTCACACATGTAGTCTTCACTTCGTTGCCTTCAGCAATGTGCACCTGTCAATACCCCGATTGAAGGTTGAGTTTTGAGAAATACTTGGCTTTACCCAGTTGGTCGAATAAGTCCACAATGAGTAGGATGGGATACTTGTTCTTCACCGTCACTTTATTGAGGGCTCGGTAATCGACGGATAGTCGGAGGCTCCCATCTTATTTCTTCTGGAAGAGGACTAGAGCTCCGAATGGTGCCTTAGAATTACAGATGAGACCACCGCTTAGCAGTTCACCTAACTACTTTCTGAGCAAGGCTAACTCTGGCAGGGGCATGCAGTAGGGTGGTGTCACTAGAGGCTTCACTTCTAGCTCTAGCTCGATGTGATGATCCACGCCTCTGCGTGGCGGAAGATTCTTCGGCAACTCAAGTGGCATAACGTCTATGAACTCTTTTAGGACATTCGTCACCATAGCAAGTTCATGAATGGCCTTCTCGTCAAGTGGCTCTAGCTTCATAGTAGCCACAAATGTTAATTCACCTTTCTACACCCCTTTCTTTAATTATAGTGCCAATATTTGTTGGGGTTCCTTGGTTCCTCTCTGAGAGACGGGAACCACACAGGGGTCGTTACCTCCCATCATGCATTGGGAGTTTAGGAACAGCATTGGCACCAACTTCGACGCGTGTATAAATTTCATTCCAAGGATTACTTGGAAGTCGTCTAATGGCACCGCCATCATGTTCGTGCTCCCGCTCTATGTTCCGAACCTGATGGGAACTCCCTTTGCCAACCCAGAGATTTGCTTGGCCTCCGAGTTCATCACCTTCATTCAACTTGGGTTCTTCTCCAAGATCAGTCCAAGTCGATTTGCTTCTCGATCGGCAATGAAGTTATGGGTAGCGCCCGTATCCACCATTGCATGGGTTGTTCGACCATTGAGCTTAATGTCTACGTACATTAGCTCACCACTTCCTACTTTTAGTAGCCTTGTCTTCGTGTTCTCCCCCACTTGACCCTGCATGACGTTCAACAAATGCATTGCTCCCATCCAAGGTCCTTGCGACTCCTTGCCATCACTGTTGGATTCAGAACTACTCGAACTAAGAGCGACAGCCTTGCCCTTGTCCGATTTGGGAGGATGGATGGAAGCTGTTAAAGCATTAAGTGCCTATTTTTGTGGGCACTCCCTCACCATATGCGACCCTCCGTACAAGAAGCATCCGTCGAGTTTCGGGGCCTTACCTTTCGGGCTTGGCCCTTTGTGGGAACTCTTCTTTTTTTATTCGCTCTTGAGCTCCTTCCCTCGAGAATATTTTGGAGGGTGATTGCTTGAAGATTATTTCCTTCTTCCCAGATCTTTGGAGGAAACAAAGTCAGTGAGCCTTTTTGCAGCAGCAATTGCCCCGACTATATCGGCGACATTCCTTCGATGTAGTTCTTGTTAAGCCCAAGGCTTCAAACCATCAAGGAAGCTGAATAGCTTGTCCTTCTCGGACATGTCCTGTATGTCCAACATTAGCATAGAAAATTGCTTCACATAGTCTCGGATGGAAGTATTTTGGTGGAGTTGTCTCAACTTCCTTCTTACGACGAACTTAGTGTTTTCTGGTAGGAACTGAGTTCTTAACTCCCACTTCAAGTCCTCCCATGTGTCAACTCGACATCGACCTTATTGGATCTCCTCCCAACGGGTTTGCCACCAAAGTTTTGCATCTCTGTTTAGATACATGGATGCTATGGAAACTTTGGTTTCTTCGAAATCAGGTCTCATAACCTTAGCTAGAATTGCCTAAGGCATGAGGCACCCTTGCGGCAAAGATGCGAACTTAGCTTGCGTTGCCTAAGTCGCGCGACACCCTTGTGGCAAAGACAGAAACTTAGCTTGCGTTGCCTAAGTCATGCTTCGCCCTTGCGATTTGCGTCCATAAAGATCAGCCCACTTGCAACCTCTCGTAGGTCCCAAAGGACCTGTAAAAGAGAAAGTTGATTAGTTCAAAGAACGAGCGATGGACAAGTCCTGACGTCTCGCGAAAAGGGGAAGCTTTACAAGCAATTTAACGAGCACCTTGCATGCACAAGAGAAAAGAGGGAGAGGGGGAAAACAAGGACTTTAAAAGGTTGAACGAATAGCTGCAAGTCCACAAACAACTACTAACCAAGTGTCGGGCGCGACAATAAGTTCCAGTCAAGGTAACATGCGAACTTGTGAAAGAGTGTTCAACGCTTGGTACTATACCGAAGCCCCATGCCCCATGGTGCCACTCAGGTCATTCTAAGGGGCTAAGATGGCTGACATTTTGACTGCAGTAGCAAGCTGCAGAAATCAACCCGTGGCAAACGAAAACGGAGCCGTTTTAGGTTGTTTTGGGGCTGTTTTACTCGGTTCGGTGAGCGATCGCACTGTAGCATTGTAACTTGTTCAAACTTATATTTTTACAAGCAAAAGGACTTAAAACTAAGACAAAACATGCTACCAAACAGTTATACATGTAGATGAGAGCGACAAATGGTTCGTTGAACAGAGTTGTTGAAGATGCGTGATGGCCATTCGTGACACATTGGCTTCAAAAATGGAGCCAAAAAGTATCATATCCCCGGATTTCGGGGTACTGGCGGTACCATCATCATTACTTGGTGGTACTACTGCTTGACACCTAACACTAAGCAGTACCATCGCCTAGTCTGGTCAGTACTACCGCTTGACAGAGCTCGGAGACCGAGCTCTGGTGGTACCTGTAACATCCCCCATTTTTTAAAAAATTAGTCAATTCTTGTTTGTAAATATGAGGATTATTTAATAATTTTTGTATTAAATGATATTATATTAGAAGTTTATGGCTAGAGACCTAAGAGTAAATATTAGAATTTGATATGATTTATGAAAGATTCAAATTTAAGTAAAAAAAAAAAAATAGAAGACATGTGTCACTAGCTAACCTAAGTATGGTGCCACCCATGTTGGTTCTATGAATGACACATAAGCCCTTTCATGCATGCTTGACACCTTGCAACCCTTGTATTAGCCAAACCCAAATAATTTAATAAAAGATTAAAGAAAATAAGACTTAAGTTTCTGCAACCAGTATGGATTTGAGAAGAGAAGAGAAGGGAAGAAAAGAAGAAGAAAAAGAAGAAGAAGAAGAAGAAGAGCTTGAGGTTTTGCATCAATTTCCCCACATTTGGGAATCAAACTATTCTAAGGCAAGTGTTCTAACCCCATCCCATAGTAATCCTAATCTTTGTTTTCATTTAAATTCTATAGAAATTTGAAAGATTTCAACTGAGAACCATACATTTCTTTCGTTTTGATACAAAGCCATGAATCTATAATTTTTCGGTAATCTGACCTCTTTACATTATTTCAGACCTAACTTTTAGTACAAAACTATAATATAGGAAAAGTCTAACATATATGAAAGTAGACTCAAAGACTTTTATTTTGATACCTAGATTGAATGATTTAGAGTTTAAATGCCTACCTAGACTTCAGTTTCAATTAATCCTATAGATTCTGCAAAATATGGATTGTAATTTCTGACCTCTTATTACTTAACTACTTATAACTTTTTGCTGGGAATTCAGATTCATGCAATGTATCATATATTGAAACTAGACTCAAACATCTTTCTATGCTTACCTATTTTGAAATTTTTGGAATATAAATGCAAACTAAAAACACCTATTTTTATCGACCCTGTGGATTCAGTAAAATAGAGCTGATATTTTCAGACCTTTCACTATGAAATTATTTGTAACTCTCTATTGTAAACTCTAATTCCTACAAACATTATTTACCTAAAAGTAGATTGATACACCTTTCAAATGACACCTATTTTGTATAAATTGGAGCATAATTGATTATCCAAATAATTTATCCACTCTTCCTCTTAAATTTTGCTAGAATCGAGCTTTGATCGATTTTGCCTCCTCTTGTTCCTTCTCTTTGGAAATCAATTTCAGCAAAAACCCTTACTTTAGTTGAGCTTTACATTATTGTCTTAAATTCCTATATACTTTTACCCTTCAATTATTTGCATACCTGCATTTATTATGTAAAGGTCAAGTTTGTATTGCAATGTTTCATATAGGCACATGTATTCTGTTGTTTCTGCATGTATTTCCAACATGTCCCAATTTTATTGTTCACTATCCTTTTGTACTCTGGTGTATGTGGGATAAATGGGAACCTTTGCCAGAAATGGAAATGGAGTTATGCTTAGAGCCTATAATGCTCTGTCGACCCCCTATGACTTCACTCAGACGTGGGTAGATGGAGCTCCCAAACATGAGAGACTTATGTTTGGTGGTCATTCAGAAATAGATGGACCATATTATATTATGATCTACTTTACCTTCTATGTGTTTGACATGATATCCAAAGCTTTGACTATGTTTCTATGTATGGTTTGGATAAGAATGAAATGAATGCAACGTCATATAACATTTGAGCTTCTGTTCATATTTTGTTCGTTGATATATTTCCAAAATGTTTATATGTCTTTGTTATGCCTTGAAATATGCCACATGCCATGGATATGCTCCTTATGCCAATGATATGCTCTAATTACCTTTCCTCGATTATATAAACAAAACATGCTTCTAACGAAATGATATCGTAATTCTGCATTCAAACAACACATGCCTCTGTTTTCATCTTATATCTCTGCTTTATATTTTTGATATCTTATTTGTTTGAAAACTGTCCTCTTTGCTATGCATATGTTAGTCATTTGCTGAGCTTTATATGCTCACTCCATTGCTATATAAAATTTTCAGGATAGCTTATCGCTTGCTAAAATGTGTAAATTAGGTTGAGGTAGTGGAAAGCTAGAAGATTTTGGAACAAATATTTCATACTTGATAGGTTGATGTTGTATAAGTTCCTTTTGTGTGTAATGAAATATCAATGACAAATCTAGATTGATGTATCTTATAAATATTTGGAAAGTACCTCTCATGTTGGGATTTTGGGAATGTTAATTTTAAACTGTGTAATGATATAAACTTATGGTACATGTTGGTTCTGTGATTATATAGATTATCACACTTATGGATTTATGATGTGGTTCTGGTTTAGTTGAGTTGGTTTTGGATTTTGTGAATCATTAAGTGATATGATAGTATGATTATAAACTGCACAGGTTTTATGAATTCTGGATTATATAAGTAAATTTTGACTTAAGTGTTTTTTTAGTGGCCTTAAATGTATGTTTGGATCCGGGATTATTTTGTTCAATTATAATATTATCAATTTTGAGTTAGGTTCATACCTCCTAAATGAGAATTAAATTTAGGGGAAATGACAGAGGTGGTATCAGAGCATGATTTGAGGATCACTAAGATTTTTTTTTTATATGCTAGATGCATAATAAAAAAATTTAGAGGTTTAATTACTTTTATTTAGAGATTGATCAAAAAATTCTCTTTTATTATTTTTAGGAAGCGAGAATGACGAGGTCATCTGGTTCTCCTATTGCATCTACTACTGATCAATTGAGTGGAATTATGAGAACTCTAGAGACTATGACACAAGTGATGCAACAAGTCCAACAAGGAAGAAATGATGGAACAAGGATATCAAACCAGACTAGGTTAGGAATTAAATAGTTTAAGAAGCTTAGTCCTCCTAGTTTTAGTGGTGAGCCTGATCCATTGGTAGTAGAACGATGGATGATGCAGATAGAGAAAATATTTGAAGTCTTAAATTGCCCTGATGATCAGAAGGTTTCTCTTGTAGCCTTTATGTTGGAAGAAGAGGCTGAGCACTGGTGGAGAATGATTAAAAGGATTTTTGAAATCAAACATGAGCCAATCACATGGAAGGTATTCATAGAAAAGTTTAATGATAAATATTTTCTAGATTGCATTATAGAGTAGAAAGAATTGGAGTTTTTGGATCTCATCCAGGGAAATTTGATGGTTGCAAAGTATGAATCTAAATTTACTGAGCTCTCTAGATTTACCACTTATATAACTGATGATGAAATTAGAAAAGCAAAGAAATTTGAAAGGGGCCTAAGGCCAGTTATAAGAAGTCGGATATCAGTATTAAAACTCCAAGCTTATGCCGATGTGGTCGAAAGGGCTTTAATAATTGAAAGAGATTTGGAGGAAATTTAAGAAATCAGGGATAAGAAAGACAAGAAGCTTATTAGCAAAAGTAAGAGAGGGAATGAATTTGAAACAAGTTATAAGTGGGTCAAGACGTCCAGATTTAAGAAAGGAAAACCACCAGAGAGGACTCAGTCATGTGCTAAATACAGATTAAATCATAAAACAAGTCAATATTTTTGGACGACTAGAGCTTATTTTGCTTGCGGGAAGTTAGATCATAAAGTAAGAGATTGCTCATTAAAAAAGAAGAAAGAGCCACTACCTCCTAAGTCAACAGCCTATGCTAAAGTATATGCTATTACTGAACAAGATTTCAGAGCCTCTAAATCAGTGGTTGAAGGTATTCTTCATGTTTCTAAAAGAAATACAAAAGTTTTGTTTGATCCTGGCTCCAACTTATCTTTTGTTTCACAATACTTTGCTTATTACTTGGGCATTCAACCTAGACCCTTGGATTATATGTTATGTGTAACTACTGCTGTTGGGGATTCTTTGATAGCAAACTTGGTTTATCCATCTTGTTTGATTTTTATCAGAGAATATGAACTTCTTGCTAATTTGATTCTCCTAGAGATCTAGGGTTTTGATATTATACTTGGCATGAATTAGTTATCGTCCTATCATGCTAGTATTGATTGCTATACAAAAATAATTACTTTTTGCATACTACTTCAGCCTATATTTTACTTTGAGGGTATTAGGCATGATTTGCCTCATTACTTGATATCAGCACTTCAAGCTTATTGTCTTATACAAAAGGGTTGTTTTTGTTATATTGTGTGCATAAAGGATCATTCAAATCAAGAAACTCACCTAAATGAAATTTCCGTGGTCAAAGAGTTCCCTAATGTATTTCCAGATGACTTGCTTGGTTTACCCCTAGATAGAGAGGTGAATTTGCTATTGATTTAGTCCCCGGGACAACCCCAATATCTAAGTCTCCTTATAGAATAGCACCACTCGAGCCAGAAGAATTGAAAAAGCAACTACAAGAACTATTAGATAAGGGTTTCACTTGACGTAGTGTTTCACCATGGGGTGCTTCGGTGCTATTAGTTAAGAAGGAAAGAACATTGAGGCTGTGTATTGATTATAGATAATTGAATTAGGTGACCATCAAGAACAAGTATCCCCTACCCAGAATTGATGATTTATTTAATCAATTGCAGGGTGCACAAGTATTCTCCAAGATTGATCTAAGGTCAGGTTATTATCAGTTGAAGATCAAGGAGGAGGATATTCCAAACACAGCTTTTAGAATTCGATATGGTCACTATGAATTCTTAATAATGCCTTTTGGTTTAACTAATGCCACTATAGCTTTTATGGAACTAATGAATAGGATATTTCAATCATTCTTGGATGATTATGTAATTGTATTCATTGATGATATATTAGTGTATTTAAGGAGTAATCAAGAGCATGAGGAACACTTAAGAAATATATTGTCCATACTAAGAGAAAAGAAGTTGTATGCAAAGTTCAGCAAATGTGAATTTTGGTTGAATGAAATTGCTTTCTTAGGCCATATGATTTTAGGGAAGGGCATATCTATTGATCTAAAGAAAGTGGAAGCTGTAGTTAAGTGGGAAGTACCAACAAATGTAACAGAAGTTAGAAGTTTCTTGGTCATGGCAGGTTATTACAGGAGATTTATGGAGAGAATTTCTCGAATCGCTCAACCTCTCACCATACTCACTCAAAAGAATATGAAATTTGTATAGGGTGATGATTGTGAGCAAAGTTTTCAAGAGTTAAAAAGGAGATTGACTAGTGCCCCTATTCTCACTATTCCAAGTGGTGATGAGGGATTTATGGTTTATACTGATGCCTCAAGAAAGGGCCTTGGATGTATTTTGATGCAAGAAGGGAAAGTGATTGCTTATGCTTCTAGACAACTAAAGAGTTATGAACTGAATTATCTAACTCATGATTTGGAATTGGTAGCAATTATTTTTGCTCTAAAGATTTGGAGGAATTACTTATGTGGGCGAACATTTGAAATCTTTACTGATAACAAGAGTTTAAAGTATATTTTTACTCAAAAAGAGTTAAACATGAGACAGTGGAGATGAATAGAACTTCTAAAGGATTATGATTGTACCATTCGTTATCACTCGGGTAAAGCTAATGTTGTAGTAGATGCCCTTAGTAGAAAATCTATAAGTTTTATGGTGACTTTAGTTGTGAAGTAATAGAAGTTATTAGAAGAGAATTATGATTTGAATGTTATGAGAAAAGGGCAAGACTCAATGATATTAATGGCCTCCATCCAAGTGCAATCTGATCTCATTCAACAAATTAAAGAAGGTCAAATATGAGATCGATGCTTAATCTACTTAAGGAATAAAGTAGAAAAGGGATTGAAACTGAATTTTCAAGTTTTAGAGGATGGCCTATTGAGATTTGGGGATAGAACATGTGTTCTAAATGACCCAGATATCAAAAATCAAATCTTAAAGGAAGGTCATAATTCAAAGTACACCATACATCCTGGTAGCACTAAGATGTATAGAGATCTCCAAAGTCATTATTGGTGGGAAGGCATGAAGAAGGAGATTGCAATATATGTTTCAAAGTATTTGACTTATCAGCAAATCAAAGCAGAACACCAAAGACCTGGAGGTTTATTACAACCTTTAGATATTCCTGAATGGAAATGGGAATGTGTTACCATGGACTTTGTTTTAGGACTACCCCGAACTTCTAGAAAGCATGATACTATTTGGGTTATCATTGATAAGTTAACGAAATCTGCATATTTTCTATCGATCAATATGTCTTATTCTATTGATAGACTTGTAGATTTATATATCAATGAAATAGTAAGACTTCATAGTGTTCCAAAGGAGATCATCTCTGATAGAGACTCCAGATTTCTATCTAGATTCTAGAGATGGTTACAGGAATCTATGGGCACTAAAGTCAAGTTTAGCACTGTTTATCACCCTCAAACTGATGGTCAATCAAAAAGAACTATTCAAACACTTGAGGATTTGCTTCGAGCTTATGTTATAGATTGGAAAGGTGAATGGGATAAAGAGATATCTCTCATTGAGTTCACTTATAATAATAGTTATCATTCAAGTATTCAGATGACTCCTTATGAAGCTTTATATGGGCGAAAGTGCAGGACGCCTATATGTTGGGAAGAAATTGGCGATAGAAAATTATTAGCACCAGACAAAGTACAAGAGACTACTAAGAAAATTTAACTTATAAGAAAAAGGTTAAAGAATACTTAGAGTAGTCAAAAGAGTTATGCTAATAACAGAAGACAAGATATTGAGTTTCAAATCGGGGATTTTGTATTCCTGAAAGTCTCCCCTTATAAAGGCGTTATAAGATTTGGGAAGAAAGGAAAGTTAAGGCCAAGATTTATTGGACCTTTTGAGGTTCTTGAGAGGGTTGGTTCTGTCGCTTATAGGATTGCCTTGCCACCATTGTTGTGCCAAATCCATAATATATTTCATATTTTAATGATTAGAAAGTATATACTTGATCCCTCTCATATCATTATGTATGAGCTGATGGTGATTGATAAAGACTTATCTTATGTGGAAGAGCCCACTTAAATTGTTAATAAAAAGAAAAGATCCTAAAGAATCGGGTCATCCCTATAGTTAAAGTGATATGAAGATATTATTCTGGAGAGGAAACAAGTTGGGAGCTTGAGGAAGAAATGAAGAAAGCTTAGCCTCATCTTTTCATCTAAGGTGGTATGATAAATTTAGAGGACTAATTTTTTTCTTTTAAGGAGGGAAGAGTATAACATCCCTCATTTTTTAAAAAATTAGTGAATTCTTATTTGTAAATATGAGGATTATTTAATTTTTTTTGTATTAAATGATATTATATTAGAAGTTTATGGCTAGGGACCCATGAGTAAATATTAAAAATTTGATATGATTTAAGAAAGATTTAGATTTAAGTAAAAAAAAAATAGAGGACATGTATCACTAGCTAACCTAAGTATCGTGCCACCCATGTTGGTTCTATGGATGACACATAAGCCCTTTCATACATGCTTGACACCATGCAACCTTTATATTAGCCAACTCAAAAAATTTGATGAAAGAATAAAGAAAACAAGACTTAAGTTTCTGCAACCAGTGTGGATTTGAGAAGAGAAGAGAAGGGAAGAAGAAGAAGAAGAAGAAGAAAAGCTTGAGGTTTTGTATCAATTTCCCCACATTTGGGAATCAAACTATTCTAACACAAGTGTTCTAACCCTATCCCATAGTAATCCTAATCTTTGTTTTCATTTTAATTCTACAAAAATTTGAAATATTTCAGCTAAGAACCATACATTTCTTTCATTTTGATACCAAGCCATGAATCTGTAATTTTTCGGTAATCTGACCTCTTTGCATTGTTTCAGACCTAACTTTTAGTACTAAACTCTGATTTAGGAAAAGTCTAATCTATTTGAAAGTAGACTCAAAGACCTTTATTTTGATACATAGATTGAATGATTTTGAGTTTAAATGCCTAATTAGACTTCTGTTTCAATTAACCCTATAGATTCTGCAAAATAGGGACTATAATTTCTGACCTCTTATTACTTAACTGCTTATAACTCTGTATTGGGAACTCAGATTCATGCAAAGTATGATATATTGAAACTAAAGTTAAACACCTTTCTATGCTTATATGATGTGAAATTTTTGGAATACAAATGCAAACTGAAAACATCTATTTTTATTGACCCTATGGATTCAGTAAAATAGAGCTGATTTTTTCAGACCTTTCACTATGAAATTATTTGTAACTCCCTATTGTAAATTCTAATTCCTACAAACCTTAATTTACATGAAAGTAAATTAATACATCTTTCGAATGACACCTATTTTGTATAAATTGGATTGTAATTGGTTATCCAAATAATGTATACAATCTTCCTCTTAAATTCTGTTAGAATCAAGCTTTGGTCGATTTCGCCTCCTCTTGTTTCTTCTCTTTGGAATCGATTTCAGCAAAAACTCTTACTTCAGTTGAGGTTTACATTATTGCCTTAAATTCCTATATACTTTTGCCCTTCAATTATTTGTATACATGCATTTATTATGTAATGTTCATGTTTGTATTATAATGTTTCGTATAGGCACATGTATCCCATTGTTTCCGCCTGTGTTCCGATATGTCTCAATTTTATTATTTACTATCCTTTGTACTCTAGTGTATGTGAGATAAATGTGAACATTTGCCAGAAATAATAAAGGGAGTTATGCTTAGAGCACGCGATACTCTACCGACCCCCTATGACTTCACTCAGACGTGGGTGGATGGAGCTCTCAAACATGCGAGACTTATGTTTGGTGGTCATTCAGAAATTGATAGACCATATTATATAGGCACATGTATCCCATTGTTTCCGCATGTGTTTCCGATATGTCTCAATTTTATTATTTACTATCCTTTTGTACTCTAGTGTATGTGAGATAAATGTGAACATTTGCCAGAAATAATAAAGGGAGTTATGCTTAGAGCACGCGATACTCTACCGACCCCCTATGACTTCACTCAGACGTGGGTGGATGGAGCTCTCAAACATGCGAGACTTATGTTTGGTGGTCATTCAGAAATTGATAGACCATATTATGTTATGATCCCACTTCACCTTCTATATATTTAACATGATATCCAAAGCTTTGGCTATGATTCTATGTATGCTTTGGATAAGAATGAAATGAATGCAACGTCATGTGACATTTGAACTTCTGTTCATGTTTTGTTCTTTGATATATTTCCAAAATGTTTATATGTCTTTATTATACCTTGAAATATACCATATGCCATGGATATGCTCGTTATGCCAATGATATGCTCCAATTACCTTTCCTCGATTATATGAACAAAACATGCTTCGAATAATCGACATCGTAATTTTACATTCAAACAAAACATGCCTCTGTTTTCATCTTGTATCTCTGATTTATATTTTTGTTACCTTATTTGTTTAAAAATTATGCTCTATGCTATGGATTTGTTAGTCACTTGCTGAGCTTCATATGCTCACCCCATTGCTATATAAATTTTTCAGGATAGCTTATTGCTAGCTAAAATGTGTAAATTGGGTTTAGGCAGTGGAAAGGTAGAAGATTTTGGGGCAAATATTTCGTACTTGATAGGTTGATATTGTATAAGTTCCTTTTGTGTGTAATGAAATATCAATGACAAATCTAGATTGATGTATCTTGTAAATATTTGGAAAGTATCTCTCATGTCGGAATTTTGGGAATGTTAAGTTTAAACAGTGTAATTATATAAACTTGTGGTACATGTTGGTTCTGTGATTGTATAGATTACCACATTTATGAATTTATGATATGGTTAGAGTTTAGTTGAGTTGACTTTGGATTTTGTGAATCATTAAGTGATATGATAATATGATTATAAACTGTACAAGTTTTATGAATTATGGATTATATAAGTGAATTTTGACTTGAGTGTTTTCTTAGTGGCCTCAAATGTATGTTTGGATTCTGGATTATTTTGTTCAATTATAATATTATCAAATTTGAGTTAGGGTTATACCTCCTGAATGAGGATTAAATTTAAGGGGCGTGATAGTACCACCGCTTGACAAGGGTGGTACCACCACTAGCAGCATTAATTGCCGGCGGTACCACTACCCAATCTGGGTGGTACCACCGCCCAGAGCACCTAGGAGAATGGGTCTTCCAAGCGATGCCACCACTGGCCCTAGCAGTGCCTCCGCTGGCCATGATTACAAGTGCTGATTGGGCTTTTCAATTCGACTCAATTCAGCCCTATTAAGGGCCCAATTGGCCCATAATTGAGTTAGTGGGATTACCTCCCAATCCTAACTTAATTTACGATCTAACTTCAATAACTAAGACATAATCAAAGCACTCTTATTCCGGTACATCAATTGCTATTCTAGTGAGCTTCGGGTGATCTTCCAGCGGACTTCCGACGAACTTCCGACAATGTTCCAGCGGACTCCTGGCAAACTCTTGAACTTTACAACGATCTTCTTGGCGAGTTTTGATAAGCATCTTTGGCAAGCTCTTGGACTCATCGGTTAGTTCCGGTAGAACTTCTAATGAATGTCCAGACTTCCAATGAACTCTTGAACTCTCAACGAGATCTCGATCTTGACTCCAGCACAACACCTGCTTTGTGTCTTATTGCTATTGTAGTTAATCCTGCACACTTTTCTCAATATATAGATTAGATCAAATAATTTTTAATTGATTCCATCATCAAAATCAGAGATTCAACAAGTCAAGCACCCTCCTCTCTAGCGGTGATCCACACAGCAGGGCTGCGATGACACACCTCAAAACTCTAGGCCTACTCTGAGGTGGAGAGGGGGAAGAGAATAGGAGAGACAAGCAAAGGCTCTAGCCTATGAACCACTGAATCCGTCCTATTTATAAAGGTCCCTTGTCAAACCCTATTGGATCCTCCCCTATTAGGTATTGGATCTGCATCCAATTACCCAAGCCTCTTAGATTAGTGGATCTCTATCCAGTAATCTGTCATGGGCTTTTATTGGATCTTATTCATAGGATCCAATAATTTAGGGGCTCCAGCGAATATCTCATATCTGAACCTTTACTCATCGCAATGCCTACCATATGTGTGTGACCCTCTAGGCCCAATATTGAGCTTGCTGTGAGTCATACCTATTAGAACTCCTTCTAGCTTAGTAAATTATTATCTCCATAATAATTCACTCGATTCATCGACTATAGACGTACTAGGCCACTACACCGCAATCCCCAGATGATATGAGGAAATCCAATCCATTGGACTTGTTTGTCCTCAATTACCATGTACCTATAATCCCTCATCCATCTAATATCCCAAAGATCGTATACCGGGCATGGTTGCTGTTAAACTCATATGGTTTCTACTTGAGTCTTGCTTTAATTGGATTCTTCCGGAGAACTCTTTCTCTCTCAATCCGAATGACCTTGGCCAGGGATTTGTCTGAGCAAGAACACATAGGATATTCCTCTCATGACACCAAGAGTGGATGATCCTCTATCGACACTCAATAGCCCTTGTAAAGTTGACTACCACTCTTGATAACCGGTTGTACTAGATCTAGGACATCCAAACCTATAAGTCCGATATCAAAGAGTGGAGCACTCATATAGGACGTCCTTGGTGTCTCAAGTCTAAGGACCAAATACACTATTGGGACTACGGAATCACTATCTGACAATAAGGCATCATCAACCATGCAACATTCCGTAAGCAGATCAATCAGTGAACTCATTCTCCAATGAGCACCTGTATTGTATCCCTAGTGTCCCCACATGAGCAGCTCCAAGACCAACTGCATCCATCATATAGATGGGTATACAGCACACCAATCTGTCCAGTTATCTCGATATCCTTCTCGAGTAACCTAAGACCAGAATTATTTAGGATCAGTGTTTAAAGGCGAATCGATCTTTTTATGATCCGATCCCTATTGCACAGATCCAAGGACATCATAATATATACATGCATATATGCAATAATCAATATAAAGTGATAAATTCTAAAATATAATAAGCAAAAAGACTGTGTGTCAAGTCAAACGTGCCATCACTCACGTGATTGGCTTACTGGGCACCTATAACTAGCAATCTCCTATATGACCTAAAGCCAATCACCTATGTGTCTAATCCCCATCAGACCCTGTGACGCTAAAAAACAATCTGAGATCACGACCTTGTTAGTGGATCTGCAATGTTATCTTAAGATAGAACTCTTTCCACTACTACATCTTCTTGGGTCACAATCTCTCTAATAAGTTGGAACCTCCTCGAAACACTTCTGATGAGACTCGGTTCCTTTATTTGAGTAATTGCCCTGTAGTTGTTGCAATATAAGGGAATTAACTCCTTGCTGCCTGGCACGACTCCTAGATCTATGATGAACTTCTTTATATAGACTCCCTCCTTTGTTGCCTCTATTATAGTAATGTACTCCACCTCTGTGGTCGAGTTATTAGTAGTATCTTGCTTGGAACTCTTCCAGCACATTACTCCTCCATTCAGGGTATACACATACCCCGAATTCAACTTGCTATCATCGACATCAGACTAAAAACTCAAGTCTATGTAGCCTTCAACCTTGAGACTACTACCTCCATATACCAGTAAAATATCCTTAGTCTTTCTCAAGTACTTAAGGATACACTTTACTGCTTTCTAGTGATCCAAGCCTAGATCCGCTTGATATTTGCTAGTGACACTTAGAGCATGTGCTATATCTGGTCAAGTACATAGCATGACATACATGATAGACCATATTACTAAGGCATAAGGTATCCTATCCATGTTTGCCCTTTTCTTCAGAAGTCTTTAAGGATATACTCCTAGAAAACGATATCCCATGTCTCATCAGTATAAGACCTCTCTTGAAATTTTTCATGCCAAACTTTTTGACAATGGTGTCTATGTACCTGGATTGGGACAAGCCAAGCATCCTCTTGGATCTATCTCTATAGATATAAATCCCCAAGATATAGGATGTTTTCCCTAAGTCCTTCATAGAGAAGTGTCTAGATAACTAAGCCTTATGGATAGCATTCTTACATCATTCCTAATGATCAGGATGTCATCCACATATAACACCAAAAAGGTGATAGTGCTCTCACATACCTTCCTATACACACAAAACTCATCTTCGTTCTTAACGAAGTCATAAGATATGATTGCCTCATCAAATCTTATGTTCCAACTTCGGGAAGCTTGTTTTAGTCTATAAATGGATCTAAGCAACCTGCACTCCTTATTTGGGCAGTCTTTGGACACGAATCCCTCGGGTTGTATCATATATACCTCGTCCTCGAGGTTCCCATTGAGGAATGCAGTTTTCACATCCATCTACTAGATCTCATAATTATAGTGTGTTGCAATATAAGGGAATTAACTCCTTGCTGCCTGGCACGACTCCTAGATCTATGATGAACTTCTTTATATAGACTCCCTCCTTTGTTGCCTCTATTATAGTAATGTACTCCACCTCTGTGGTCGAGTTATTAGTAGTATCTTGCTTGGAACTCTTCCAGCACATTACTCCTCCATTCAGGGTATACACATACCCCGAATTCAACTTGCTATCATCGACATCAGACTAAAAACTCAAGTCTATGTAGCCTTCAACCTTGAGACTACTACCTCCATATACCAGTAAAATATCCTTAGTCTTTCTCAAGTACTTAAGGATACACTTTACTGCTTTCTAGTGATCCAAGCCTAGATCCGCTTGATATTTGCTAGTGACACTTAGAGCATGTGCTATATCTGGTCAAGTACATAGCATGACATACATGATAGACCATATTACTAAGGCATAAGGTATCCTATCCATGTTTGCCCTTTTCTTCAGAAGTCTTTAAGGATATACTCCTAGAAAACGATATCCCATGTCTCATCAGTATAAGACCTCTCTTGAAATTTTTCATGCCAAACTTTTTGACAATGGTGTCTATGTACCTGGATTGGGACAAGCCAAGCATCCTCTTGGATCTATCTCTATAGATATAAATCCCCAAGATATAGGATGTTTTCCCTAAGTCCTTCATAGAGAAGTGTCTAGATAACTAAGCCTTATGGATAGCATTCTTACATCATTCCTAATGATCAGGATGTCATCCACATATAACACCAAAAAGGTGATAGTGCTCTCACATACCTTCCTATACACACAAAACTCATCTTCGTTCTTAACGAAGTCATAAGATATGATTGCCTCATCAAATCTTATGTTCCAACTTCGGGAAGCTTGTTTTAGTCTATAAATGGATCTAAGCAACCTGCACTCCTTATTTGGGCAGTCTTTGGACACGAATCCCTCGGGTTGTATCATATATACCTCGTCCTCGAGGTTCCCATTGAGGAATGCAGTTTTCACATCCATCTACTAGATCTCATAATTATAGTGTGTTGCAATAGCCAATAGAATTCAGATGGATTTTAGCATTTCTATTGGTAAGAAGGTTTTGTCATAGTCAACACATTACCTTTGATGATACCCCTTAGCCACTAGACTTGCTTTATAGGTCTTTACTTTTCTATTTACTCCGATTCTTTTCTTAAAGATCCACTTGCAACCGATGGGTACAATACCCTCGGGCGCTTCAATCAGGTTCTAAACCTTGTTGGAGTACATGGAATCCATCTCAGAATTCATGGCTTCTTACCACTTCCTGGAGTCTATACTCATAATAGCCTCCTTATAGGTCTGAGGATCAATATCCTCAACATCCTCTCCTCTAATATGTCCCATATATCTCTCAGGAGGATAGAATACTTTACCGGACCTACGTAAAGTTGGAACTTGTGTATTAGGTACTTGAATAGACTCGGGCTGTAGAGTGGTGCTTGAGCTAGGTTCTCCAACCTCGCTCAACTCTATCATACTCCCACTATCTCTGTCTTGAATGTGTTCCTTCTCAAGGAACATCGCTCTCTTAGCTACAAAGACCTTTTGGGTCCTTGAGATGATAGAAATAATACCCACATGTTTCCTTGGGGTACACCACGAACTTGCACCACTCCGTCCTTGATCCCAACTTATCGGGGTTGTGTCTTTTAACATAGGCAAGGCAGCCCCAAATCTTAACAATTTTAAGATTAGGCTTCCTCCTTTTCCATATCTCATATAGTGTAGACACAACCGTCTTAGTTGGAACTCTGTTTAGAAAGTAAGCTGTGGTCTTTAGGGCATATCCCCAGAATGAGATGGGTAGGTCAGCGAAACTCATCATGGACCGTACCATGTCTAACAGCGTACAATTTCTCCTTTCAGACACACCATTTAGCTGAGGTGTATAAGGAGGTGTCTATTGGGATAATATCCTATGGTCCTTGAGGAACTGAGTAAACTCTATACTTAAGTACTCACCTCCTCAATCTGATCGAAGAGTCTTGATACTCTTTCCAGTCTGATTCTCCACTTCATTTTTATACTATCTGAATTTCTCAAAGGCCTCGGACTTGTACTTCATTAAGTACACATATCCATACCTTGAGAAATCATTAGTAAAGGTAATGAAGTAGGGTAACCACCAATGGCATGAGTTGACATGGGTCCATATATATCACTATGTATAAGTTCTAGTAACTCAGTGTCTCTCTCTCCAATTCCACTAAATGGAGAGTTGGTCAGTTTTCCATGAAGGTAAGGCTCACAAGTTGCATATGACTTATAGTCGAATGGATCTAGATATCCATCATTTAGCAACTTTTGAATCCTTCCCTCATGGATGTGGCCTAACTTAGAATGCCACAGGTATGCACTATTCACCTCATCTCGTTTCCTCTTAGACACACTTATATTCATGATATATGGAGAAGTGTCTAGCATAAATAAACCATTATGCAATGTTCCTCTCAGGAGTCTCCAAGGCTTTGCCAGAATCTGCAACAAATTGTAGATGTGATAAGCAATATCGATATCCAATACCAATGCAATATCACAAAAATCTAACAACTAGAGATTAATCATGAATGTACCTGAAGCTTCTCTAAGCTTTTGTTTCGCCCTCTCTGTAAGGTACTCTTTGCAGTTCCTTTTCTAGTGCCCATCTTTGCCACAATGGAAGTTTTGGCCTTTGTCATTTGCCGAGTCTTTCTTAGCAACCTTTGCTTTACCTGGTCTGCCCTTGCCCTTACCCTTCTTAAGGGACTTTTCTGCTTTCCTTTTCTTTCTGGTATCACTAGTATAAAGAACTGGCTTATCTTTCTTAATAGTGCTCTCTGCCTCTCTCAACATATTGAGGAGCTCTGGGAGAGTTACCTCATGCTTGTTCATATTAAAATTCATTATGAACCGTGAAAAAGAATTTGGTAGGGACTGAAGTACAATGTCCACACACAAGTTATCCTCTAGGACCATTCCAAGACCTGTGAGTTTCTCTATTCACTCAATCATCTTTAAGAAATGGTTCTAAACTGGTGTCCCCTCGATCATCCTAGCGCAGAAGAGTCTCTTGGATATCTCATATCGCTGAGTCCTTCCCTATTCCTCAAACAATTTGTGGACATGTAGGAGAATAAATCTGGTATCCATCTTTTCATGTTGTCTCTGTAACTCAAGAGTCATAGAGCCCAACATATAACACTGAGTAAGAGTGGAGTCATCAATGTACTTCACGTAGCGAGTGATCTCATCCTTGCTTGCCCCTTCCTCGGGCGTAGGCATCACTGTAACAAGGACATATGCGATTTTCTCTGCTGTGAGAATAATTCTCAAGTTGTGGAGCCAATCTATATAATTTGGACCAGTGAGACAGTTGACATCAAGTATGCCACATAAGGGAATTAAATGCGACATTTTATAAAATAAAGATGTAGCAGAAATGAATAACATGCAGATTTTGAAAAATAAACAATCAAGATATGAACTTCCATCTTAATATGCTCCTACTATTTTACTTGCGAGTCACGCGACACCCTCAGCACGTTAAATAGAAGTCTCCAACAGACTTCTAGTGGGGATTAGGATCCAATCGGCGTCTTAATGTAACCTTGAGGGACTCGACCAATCACATAAGCCCAAAAGGTAGGCAACTCTTGCCGATCACAACTCCTTGTGATTCCCGTCCTTTTCGGCCTCCGAATCACCATGGTCACGAGGGACTCGACCAACCATGATACTTGGTTAAGTCAACACCATCGTTACAAGATGAGTCTAATTCGATGATATACCCTCGAGGGACTCGACCAAGCATACCATTGTTGGAAAATCTTCGGGGTGACATCATATGTGCAACGGAAGAATAAGAAAACAAAATCCCTTATTCTCAAAGAGATGTTTGTCGTTGTGCGAAGATTGGTGTGCAAAAAATCCATGAAACAAACTGCATATAGAATAGATTGTGTTACCTAGGGAGATCGTCTATCCCTATTTCCTTACATATCTCTAGGAGAGGATGAAGGAGGTCAAGCGTCCTCCTCTCTAGCGGTGATCCACACAGTAGGGCTGCGACAACGCTCCTTAAAACTCCAGAGGTGGAGAAGGGGGGGAGAATAGGAGAGGCAAGCAAAGGCTCTAGCCTATGAGGCTTTGAATCCCTCCTATTTATAGAGGCCCCTAGTCAAACCCTAATGGATCCTCCCCTAGTGGGTATTGGATCTGCATCCAATTACCCAAGCCTTTTAGATTAGTGGATCTCTATCCAATAATTTCTCATGGGCTTTTATTGGATCTCGTCCATGGGATCCAATAATTTAGGGGCTTATTGGATATCCAATAAGATAGGGGCTCCGGCAGATATCTCATATCCGAACCTTTACTCATCGCAATGCCTACCATATGTGTGTGACCCTCTAGGCCCAATATCAAGCTGGCCGTGAGTCATAGCTGTCAGAACTCCTTCTAGCTCAATGAATTATTATCTCTGTAATAATTCACTCGACTCATCAACTACGGATGTACTAGGTCACTACGCCGTAGTTCCTAGACAATATAGGGGAATCCAATCCATTGGACCTGTCTATCCTCAGTTACCGTGTACTTATAGTCTCTCATCCATCTAATATCCTAGAGACCGTATACCGGGTATGGTGCTGTCAGACCCATATGGTTTCTACTGGAGTCTCGCTCTAATCGAATCTCCCGGAGAACTCTTTGTCTCTCAACACGAATGACCCTGGCCAGGGATTTATCTGAGCAAGAACACACGAGATATTCCTCTTATGACGCCGAGAGTGGATGATCCTATATCGACACTCAATAGCCCTCGTAAGGTCAACTGCCATTCCCAATAACCAACTGTACTAGATTTGGGACATCCAAACCTATAAGTCTGGTATCAAAGAGTGGAGCACTCATACAGGACATCCTTGGTGTCTCAAGTCTAAGGACCAGATACACCACTAGGACTACGGAATCGCTGTTTGACAATAAGAATTCATCAACCATCTAGTATTCCGTAAGCGGATCAATCAGTGAACTCATTCTCCAATGAGCACCTGTACTGTATCCCTTGTGTCCCAATAGGAGTAGCTATAAGACCAGCTGCATCCAATATATGGACGAGTATATAGCACACAAGTTTGTCCGGTTATCACGATGTCCCTCTCGAGTAACCTATGATCGGGATTATTTAGGATTTGTGTTTAAAGGTGAATCGGTCTCATTATCGTGATCTTATCACGATCCGATTCCCATTGCACGGATCCAATGACATCACAATATATATATGCATATATGCAATAGACAATATAAAGTGATAAATGCTAAAATATAATAAGCAAAAAGATTCCGTATCAAGTCACATGTGCCATCATTCACGTGATTGGCTTATTGGGCACCTATGACTAGCAATCTCCCACTTGACCTAAAGCCAATCATCTATGTGTCTAATCCCCATCAGACTCCTGTGACGCTCAAAGACAATCTGAGACAATGGCTTTATCAATGGATTTGCAATGTTATTTCCGGATGGAACTCCTTCCACTACTATATCTCCTCGGGTCATGATATCTCTAATAAGTTGGAACCTCCTCAGAACACTTCTGATGAGACCCGGGTTCCCTTATTTGAGTAATCGCCCTATTGTTGTCGCAATATAAGAAAATCAGCTCCTCGCTATCTGGCACAACTCCCAAATCTGTGATGAACTTCTTCATCTAGACTCCCTCTTTTGCTGCATCTACTGTAGTAATGTATTCCGCCTCTATGGTCGAGTTAGCAGTAGTATCTTGCTTGGAACTCTTCCAGAACACTGCTCCTCCATTCAAGGTGTACACATGCCCCGAATTCGACTTGCTATCATCGACATCAAACTGAAAACTTGAGTTTGTGTAGCCTTCAACCTTGAGGCTACTACCTCCATATACTAGTAAAAGATTCTTAGTCCTTCTCAAGTACTTAAGGATACACTTTACTGCTTTCCAGTGCTCCAAGCTTGGATCTGCTTGATATCTGCTCGTGACACTCAGAGCATGCGCTATATTAGGCCTAGTACATAGCATGGCATACATGATAGACCCTATCGCTGAGGCATAAGGTATCATATCCATGTTTGCCCTTTCTTCTGGAGTCTTTGGGGACATACTCCTAGAAAGCGATATCTCATGTCTCATCGGTATGAGACCTCTCTTAGAATTTTCCATGCCAAACTTTTTGATAATGGTTTCTATATACCTAGATTGGGACAAGCCAAGCATCCTCTTAGATCTATCTCTATAGATCTGAATCCCCAAGATATAGGATGCTTCCCCTAAGTCCTTCATGGAGAAGTGTCTAGATAACCAAGCTTTTACTGTGGATAGCATTCCTACGTCATTGCCAATGATCAAGATGTCATCCACATATAACACCAAAAAGATGATAGCACTCCCACTTACCTTCCTGTACACACAAGGCTCATCTTCGTTCTTAACGAAGTCATAAGATCTGATTGTCTTATCAAATCTTATGTTTTAACTTTGGGAAGCTTGCTTTAGTCCATAAATGGATCTAAGCAACCTACACACCTTATCTGGGTAGTCTTTGGATACAAATCCCTCAGGTTGTATCATATACACCTCCTCATCGAGGTTCCCATTGAGGAATGCAGTTTTCACATCCATCTGCCAGATCTCATAATCATAGTGTGCTGCAATAGCCAATAGAATTTGGATGGATTTTAGCATTGCTATGGGTGAGAAGGTTTTGTCATAATCAACACCTTGCCTTTGATGATACCCCTTAGCCACTAGCCTTACTTTATAGGTCTTTACCTTTCCATTTACTCTGATGTTTTTCTTAAAGATCCACTTACAACCGATGGGTACAATACCTTCGGGAGCATCAACTAGGTACCAAACCTTGTTAGAGTACATAGAATCCATCCTAGAATTTATGGCTTCTTGCCACTTCTCGGAGTCTATACTCATAATAGCCTCCTTGTAGGTCTGAGGATCAATATCCTCAACATCTTTTCCTCTAATATGTCCCACATATCTCTTAGGAGGATAGTGTTAGGATCAAGAGCACTAAGAGGCGGAAAACTTTCGACGATTTAAAACGACGTTCGTATGATAAGAACGATTTCAGTATGAAAGTCGAATCGGAAATTGCTTTAACTTAAGATCAAGTAAAGTGCAGTTAAAGTAAAGCTATGGAAGTAGTTGCAGTTAAGATAGAGAACAGAATGTAAATGCAAACCGAGATTTAGAGTGGTTCAGTCAATCTTGACCTACATCCACTTTTGGCTTCCTCGTCCGATGAGGTCACCGACGTCCACTAGAGGCCTTCCTTCAATAGGCGAAGGCCAACCACACTTTTACAGTTTCACTCCTTTTGACGGGCTTAGGAGACAACCCTTACAAATTTTTCACTCCTCTCTTGAATGATCAAAACTTCGAAGAAAAGAGGGAGAAGAACTTCTAGCCTTTTACAACACTTTTAAGCTCTCAAAATCTCAGAATAAATGCTAAGTTTCGGTGCCCTTTCATGCATGAAAGGGTGGGGTTTTTATAGGCCCCAAACTGATTTGAATTTGGAGCTCAAAAATGTCAATTCCCATGTTTCGGGGTCCTGGCGGTACTACCGCCATAAATGGGCGGTACTACCGCTTGACAGAGCTCGGAGACCGAGCTCGGGCGATACCACCGCCTGACAGGGGTGGTGCTACCGCCCAGTCTCACTCGAAGACTGAGCCCAAGCAGTGCCACCGCCGGACAGGGGCGGTGCTACCGCCCACCCAGTCTCACTCGAAGACTGAGCCCAAGCGGTGCCACCGCCTGACAGGGGCGGTGCTACCGCCCAGTCTCACTCGGAGACTGAGCCTAGGCAGTGCCACCGCCTGACAGGGGCGGTGCCACCGCCCAGCCTCACTCCGAGACTCGGCTGCTGGGCGGTGCCACCGCCGGCCAAGGAATTTGGGTCCGAATGGGGCGGCTGCTGGGCGGTGCCACCGCCGGCCAAGGAATTTGGGTCCGAATGGGCTGATCCATTCGGCCCAATTTGGGTCTGTTAAGGGCCCAATTGCCCCAAGATTAAGTTAATGGGATCACCTCCCATTTCTAACTTAATCATCATGCTAACTACAATATTTTTCAAGACATTTACTGCAACTTGCTCTGGTGCGTTAATCGCTTCTTCCGTCGAGCTTCCCGTGAACTTCCGGTGATCATCCGACGAACCCTCGGCGATGCTCCAGCGAACTTCTGGCAAACTCCTGGACTTGCGATGATCCACTTGGCGAGTTCCAATGAGCTTCTTTGGCAAGCTCTTGGACTTCTCGGATTTGTTCCCGTAGAACCTCCGATGACCGTCCGGACTTCCGTCGAACTCTCGAACCCCCAACGTGATCATAGTCTTGACTTCGGCGCAACTCCTGCTGCATGTCTTACTTTCATCGTAGTTAATCCTGCACACTTATCTTAACATATGGATTAGATAACAAATGACAATTGACTTCATCATCAAAATCCGAGATTCAACAAATAGGATACTCTACCGGACCTACGTAAAGTTAGAACTTGTGTGTTAGATACTTAAACAAACTTGGGCCGAGCTAATAGGCCTAATCATTCACATCAGGATCTATGTATGCAGCGATGCATTTCCATGCCTTGTGATCGTCCTTCTCGTTCTCATTGGTTCTGTCAGCATCTTGACGCATCTCCATGCATCAAGATTGTCCCTCTCGTGGGTCTCGCTATCGTCTCCATACTCCCACTGTGCCTCCTTGAATGATTACAACTTAATCATAGGCACATATGCCCGACAATAATCGAGAAATATAATAGAGGCTCGCAAGCCCCAATGATAATAATCACAAGTACACACATCACACAGTCCATGATCATCCATCCATACATCATACATCACATAAATAAATCATCATCATGTAGAACTACTAGATAATAATAAAATAATAATCAATTAAACCTTTTAATTAATTAATATTTTTTGAAATCAGGGACATGTAGGGAATTTTCTAAATTCTGAGGGGTATTTTCATAATTTGGACAAAAGGATAAAACTAGAATTTGTCAAATTCCCAAGGGGAAAATTATCTTTTTGCCAAAAAACCTAATTCCCTACTCCCTCTCCTTTGCTGTTGCCGCCGCCGTCGCCTCCTTGGTGGCGGCCTTTGCAGCGGGGGCGGGGGCGCTACCCCTGCCTACGGGTAGCACTCCCGTTGGAGGCACCGTCCCTAAAGGTGGTCACCCCTCGGGTGGCGTTGCCATTGCAGGCAAGCGCCCCTGCGAGGCCAATGCCCGTAGGCGAGCGCCACCCTAGTGAGTGAGCATAGCGCTAGTAGGCGCCGCCCCCGCGGGGCAGTGCCCGTAGCGAGCTGACACCACCTTTGCGGGCAAGCACCGCTATAGGCGCCCTTGCGGGCTACTCGCCCACGAGCGACGCCGCCCCAACAAGCGTTGTGCCCGCAGGTGCTGCCACCTGCATTGCAAGCAGCTAGCCTTGAAGCCACAGTTGCAGAGGGACTGCCTGCACGCGACCGGCCTTATGATCGCTGCTGCAGGCAGCTTGCCTGTACAGATGGCAGCGCTGCCATCTGTGAGGGCAACAATGGCAGCAACAATTACTGCCCTTTCTCGCTATTACATCAATGATTTTGACGTCAAAAGCTTCTCCAAAGCACAACACACGCAGTTCAAAACCAATCTTTCGCACGAACAACCTAGCTCTGATACCACTGTTAGGAAATCTAGGGGCTACATCATATGCGTAGCGGAAGAACGAAAAACAAAATCCCCAATTTCCCAAAGATTTGTTCATCGTCGTGCAAAGATTGGTGCTCAAAATCCGCAAAATAGAAAACTATGTATAGTAAAGATTGTGTTACCTAGGGAGAACGTATATCCCTATTTACTTGCACATCTCTATGAGAGGGTGAAGGAGGTCAAATGCCCTCCTCTCTAGTGGTGATCCACACAGTAGAGCTGCGACGACGCTCCTCAAAACTCTAGGCCTACTCTGAGGTAAAGAGAGAGAGGAGAATAGGAGAGGCAACGAAAGGCTCTAGCCTATAAACCACTGAATCCCTCCTATTTATAGAGGTCCCCTATCAAACCCTAATGGACCCTCCCGTATTGGGTATTGGATCTGCATCCAATTACCCAAGCCTCTTAGATTAGTGGATCTGTATCCAATAATCTATCATCGGAATTTATTGGATCTCATTCATAAGATCCAATAATTCAGGGGCTTATTGGATATCCAATAAGATAGGGGCTTCGGTGGATATCTCATTTCTGAACCTCTACTCATCACAATGCCTACTATATGTGTGTGACCCTCTAGGCCCAATATCGAGCTGGCCGTGAGTCATACCTGTCAGAACTCCTTCTGGCTTAGTGAATTGTTATCTCCATAATAATTCACTCGACTCATCGACTGTGGACGTACTAGGCCACTACGCCGTAGTCCCTAGACTATATATGGGAATCCAATCCATTGGATCTGTCTATCCTCAGTTACCATGTACCTATAGTCCCTCATCCATCTAATATCCCAAAAACCGTATACCGGGCATGGTGCGGTCAGACCCATACGGTTTCTACTCGAGTCTCGCTCTAATCGGATTCTCCCGGAGAACTCTTTCGCTCTCAATCCGAATGACCATGGCCAAGGATTTGATTGAGCAAGAATATATAGGATATTCTTTTCATGACATCGAGAGTGGATGATCATCTATCAACACTCAATAGTCCTCGTAAGGTTGGCTACCACTCTAGATGATCAATTATCCAATACCCACTAAGGGAGGATCCATTAGGGTTTGACAGGGGGTCTCTATAAATATGAGGGATTCAGAGCCTCATAGGCTAGAGCCTTTATTTGCCTCTCCTATTATCCTCTCCCTTTCCACCTTATAGCAGGCCTAGAGTTTTGAGGAGCGTCGTCGTATCCCTACTGTGTGGATTACTGCTAGAGAGGAGGACACTTGACCTCCTTAACCCTCTCCTAGAGATCTATAAGGAAACAGGGATATACGATCTCCCTAGGTAACATAATCTATTCTATATGCAGTTTGTTTCGCGGATTTTTGCGCACCAATCTCCACACGACGACGAACATCTTTTTGGGAAATTAGGAATTTTGTTTTTCTTGTTCTTCCGCTGCGCATATGATGTCACCCCCAAGATTTTCCAACAGATCCTACCATATTGGGTAATGGATTTCCCTCTAACTACCTAAGCCTATTAGACTAGTGGATCTCTATCCAATAATTTCTCATTGGCTCTTATTGGATCTTTTCCATTGGATCCAATAATTCAAGAGCTTATTAGATATATAATAAGATAGGGGCTCCGATAGATCTCTAATATCCGAACCTCTACTCATCGTAATTCCTACCATATGTATGTGACCCTCTAGGCCCAATATCGAGCTAGCCATGAGTTATACTTGTCAAAACTCCTTCTAGCTCAGTAAATTATTATCTATATAATAATTCACTCAACTCATTGACTACGGACGTACTAGGCCACTACGCTGTAGTCCCTAGATGACATAGGGGAATCCAATCCATTGGACCTATATGTTCTCAATTACCATATACCTATTATCCCTCATCCATCTAATATCCTAGAGACCATATATCGGGCATGGTGCTGTCAGACCCATACGGTTTCTACTTGAGTCTCGCTCTGATTGGATTCCCGTGGAGAACTCTTTCTCTCTCAATTCGAATGACCCTAGCCAAGGATTTGTTTGAGCAAGAACATATAGGATATTCCTTTCATGACACCGAGAGTGGATGATCATCTATCGACACTCAATAGTCCTCGTAAGATTGGCTACCACTCCCGATGACCGGCTGTGCTAGATTTAGAACCTCCAATCCTATAAGTTTGGTATCAAAGAATAGAGTACTCATACAAGACATCCTTGGTGTCTCAAGTCTAAGGACCAGATATATCACCAGGACTACAGAATTGTTGTTTGATAATAAGGCATCAACAACCATCTAGTATTCCGTAAGTGGATCAATTAGTGAACTCATTCTCCAATGAACACCTGTGCTGTATTTTTAGTGTCCCCATATGAGCAGCTATGAGACCAGCTGCATCCAATATATGGATGAGTATACAGCACACCAATCTGTCCGGTTATCTCGATGTCCCTCTCGAGTAACCTATGACCGAGATTATTTAGGATCTGTGTTTAAAGGTGAATCGGTCTTATTATCATAATCTCATCACGATCTGATTCCCATTGCACGGATCCAAGGACATTACAATATATATATATATATATATATATATATATATATATATATATATATATATATGCATATATGCAATAGACAATATAAAGTGATAAATGCCAAAATATAATAAGCAAAAAGACTGTATGTCAAGTCCCACGTGCCATCACTCACGTGATTGGCTTACTAGGCACCTATGACTAATAGATGATACCTCATTGTTAAAAGCGATTCTATCATCCCAATAGTGTACCTAGTCTTTAGACTTGAGATACGAAAGATGTCCTATATGAGTACTCCACTCTTTGATATTGGACTTATATGTTTGAAAGTTTCAGATCTAATATAGCCGATCATCAAGAGTGGTAGCCAACCTTACGAGAGCCATTGAGTATTGATAGATAATCATTCGCTCTTAGTATCATTAGAGGAATATCCCATATGTTTTTGCTCAAGCAAATTATTGGCCAAGGTTATTCGGATTGAGAGAGAAAGAGTTCTCTCAGAGAATCCGATTAGAGCGAGACTTAAGTAGAAATTGTATGGGTCTGACAGCACCATGCCCGATATATGATCACTAGGATATTAGATGGATGAGGGATAATAGGTATATGGTAATTTAGAACATACAGGTCCAATGGATTGGATTCCCCTATGTCATCTAGGGACTATGGTGCAATGGCTTAGTACATCCATAGTCGATGAGTCGAGTGAATTATTATGCAGATAATAATTTAATGAGCTTGAAGGAGTTTTGACAAGTATAACTTATGACTAGCTCGATATTAGGCCTAGAGGGTGATATACATATGGTAGGCATTGTGATGAGTAGAGGTTTGGATATGAGATATCCATCGGAGCCCCTATCTTATTAGATATCCGATAAGCCCCTGAATTATTGGATCCTTTGGATAAGATCCAATAAGTGTTAGGATCAGAGCGGCACTAAGAGGGGGGGGTGAATTAGTGCAGTAGATTAAAATGTCAGTTTTGGAAACTTTTTCGTACGATAAAAACCGAACTCGGAAGTGCTTAACTTGAAAGTGTATTCGTAAATGTGTGCAGCAAAAGTAATGAGGAAGTAAAGCACTTGTAAAGATTTGCAGTAAGGTAAAGCGTAAAAAATAAATGCAAACCAGTGAACGTGCCAATTTTAAAGTGGTTCGATCAAAATGACCTACATCCACTTACGAAGCCTTCTTCAATGAGGCTCCCAACTTCCACTAGCAAATCACTTTGAAGGGGAAGGACAAATACCCCTCTTACAACTTTTTACAAGTGGTTCACACTCTTACAAAGTTTCAACGAGAAAGAAGGAGGTGAACACTCAAGCAATTGAAAACAAGACTTTGCTAAGGCTTTTATCTCAATCTATTACTTCTCAAAAGTTGTAATCTCTACTGAGAATTAAGGGGTATTTATAGGCCTCAAGAGGATTCAAATTTGGGCTCCAAAATTTGAATTCTCTTCGATTCTTGAAGCTAGCGGTGCCACCGCCTGTTAGTGGCGGTGCCACCGCTTATCAGTTCTGACACTAACAGTGTACTGGGCGGTGCCACCGCCTAGCTCTTCGGGTGCTGGGCGGTGCCATCGCCTGGCTCTCGGGTGCTGGGCGGTGCCACCGCCCGACCTTATTGGTTACTGGTTGGGCTTTAAGTCTGGCCCAAACCAGGTTTCATTTTGGGCCCAGTTGGCCCCTAATCAAGATATAGGATTATTTCTTAATCCTAACCTTAATTACATGCAAACTATGTAACTAAAAAACATAATCCTCAGTAAGTTTTTAACCGGCGAACTTCAAGTCTTGTTCCGGTGAGCTTTCCGGCGATCTTCTGGCGGACTTTAGCTGGCTCCCGATCTTGTGGCGAAATCAACGAGTAGCCGAGCCTTCTCGGTGATCTCTGCGAACCTCCGATGATCTCTTCGGCGGACTTCCGAAAACTCTGACAAGTCCCCGATTTCTTCTCGATTGGTTCCGGCAACATCTCCAACGAATCTTCGGACTCTCAAACACCCATCGAACTGATTCCGGTGGTAGACTCGCTTTATGTCTTCAAGCTTTCGTAGTTAATCTTGCATACTTATCTCAACATATGGATTAGACAAAACATGACAAGTAACTTCATCATCAAAATCCGAGATTCAACAATCTCCCCCTTTTTGATGATGACAATCAATTGATTACGGAGTTAACCTTAACTCCCCCTATCTATATGCCATACTTGAGATAAGTCATTCTTGAATTCAAGGCCTTTGAATTCAAGAGACATATTGATAAGTTAAACCTTATCAATACTCCCATCATGATTCCTATCATGATGTATCTTTCTGAAAATGATGTCAAGACTTGACAACCATTTTCAAGTTTTATATTTCAAACGTGAATGATAGTGATCATAGCAAGATATCAATATATAAAATTATGATTTAAGCTTTTGATATCTTAACATAATGCAAACATTTCATAGTGAAAATATGGCAATCATAGCATAGCAATTATCAATTTACAATCATTTTCAAGTTTTATATTTCAAACGTGAATGATATGATCATAGCAAGATATCAACATATAAAATTATGATTTAAGCTTTTGATATCTTAACATAATGCAAACATTTCATAGTGAAAATATGGCAATCATAGCATAGCAATTATCAATTTATCATATTTCTCCCCCTTTGTCATCAACAAAAAGGAGAGCGACTTTAAGCGTATAATTTGTGATTATTAAAGCAAAGGAATTCAACATTACTATAGAATTTAGTTAAAAAAAAATTAATCTAGAATTAAAACTTTATCTTTCATTCAAAATACATCGCAAAAGAAGGTTCAACATCATTCAAAATACATTGCAAAAGAAGGTTCAACATCATTCAAGGAAAGAAGATGACAAAGATCGCATGTCAAGATAAAAGATACATCGATTAATCTTTAGGAGGAAATGCATAGTGCTGATACAGGACATCTATTTTGTGATTCATTTGCCGTAGTTCCTGCAAAATTTCAAATTGCTGAGTTTGAATCTGCTCTTGATGTGTTTTGAGTTGGTCTTATTGTGATTTGATCTGATATAATTCTGCCAAAATGAGTTCTTCAGAGGATGAAGCAAGAGCTGAAGGTACTGCACCAAAGGGACTAGGAGGAGGAGATTCATTTCCCCTAAGAATTGGTGTTTCAGGGTGTTCTACTGGTGGGGGAATTGGATCAGTCCTTCTAGGTTGCCTCACCCATATACCATTGCTAAAAGTGCACCTAAGTCTTTTCAATAGATTCTTATTGATGGTATTAAAACGATCAACTTGAATAATTTCTTCATCAGGCGAGACACTAATATTATGGGTAAGTATTAATCGAGTAATTAACCCCCCATATGGTAACATAGTGTCTTTAGCTATTATATCCTGCATGTGTTGCCGGATTAAGTATCCAAAACAATTATTTTGTCCGGTTATAATCTAGTACATGGTGCTTAGCTCTATTTGACTCATTTCATCAAGATGAAATTGCTTGGGAAGTAGTATGCTAGTCAATATGTGATGAAGAATTTTAGAGTTAAAGGGTAGTAGGTGCTCGCAACTATTGGGTATCATGCTTGGGTTCGAGTTTTCAAAGATAGTTTCTAAGGCTTTAGAGTAAGTTGCTCCGATCATATTGACATCCCATTTGTTTCTAAAGTAACAACCATTATCCTTTTCAGTAATTCCAATTAGTTCACAAATAGTACTATCAAAGATTCTAATCTGTGTTCCTAAAAGGTAAGTACTTAGGCTTTCGTTGGCCACACACAAGTTTGTATAAAATAGCCTAACTAACATAGGATAAATTGTTTCATAGATTTGTAGGAGAGGTAAGGCATCTAAATGTGCAAACCACCTAATGGGTTCTAGGTTTCCTAGTTCATTTAGATCAACGTGTTTACCCTTATGTATAGTTCTTGTTTCAAAATTTAAAAATCTAAGTGCTACTTCTTTAGATTTAAAAAGATTTTGGTCATATGAATCTCCTACAATCCTTTTCCCTTTTGATCTCTTAGGAGCCACTATCTAGACAAGATGATGGATCAAAAATATGAAACTGTAAAGGGTAGGGAAAATAATGAAAAAAGGAAGAAGAAAATTTCAGGTTTTACCTTATGGAGAATTTCTTGAAAGATGGAGAGCTTGGACCAACAAGAATCCCTTTCCAAGGCTTCTAAATGTTAGAATGAGGCTTTAGAGAGGTTGGGGGAGGGTTGAGGCAGGTTCTCACGGGTTGGGGGCGGTGTCACCACCGACCCTAACCCTTAGATTTATATAGGGGCTCTCGGGCGGTGCCACCGCCAAACCGAGTGGTGCCACCGCTGGTGCCACGCCAAACCGAGTGGTGCCACCGCTGGCATGCTGCGGAAGGAAGGCGGTGCTACTGTCGGTTCTTGGCGGGCCACCGTTGGCATGCTGCGTACTGTCGGTTCTGGCCACCGTTGGCATGCTGCGAAAAAAAATTTCATTCCTTCCCCCCCTTTTTTTATATTTTTCAGAGATATTAGGATAAACATTTCTTTTGGAATTGAAAGAGAAGGATCAAATCCACCAAGGAACGGAAAAAGGATGAAAAACTTTTCGGAAAGTACATTCTTAGGGACAATTTAACATGCCTAGTTCCCTTCTAATAAATTCAAATTGGTCTTCATTTAAGGCTTTTGTAAAGATGTCTGTCAATTAATGCTTTGTGTCAATGAATTCTAGAACAACATTATTGTTAAGGACATGATCACGTATGAAATGATGCCTAACGTCGATATGCTTAGTTCTAGAATGCTAAATTGGATTTTTGGTAAGACATATGGCACTTGTATTATCACATTTTATGAGAATATTTTTCAAGTGAATTCCATAGTCTTCTAATGTATTTTTCATCCAAACAATTTGTGCACAGCATGCACTTGCACGATGTATTCGGCTTCCGCCGTAGATAGTGCAACTGAATTTTGTTTCTTGGAAGTCCAAGAAACAAGTGCATGTCCTAAAAATTAGCATGTTCCGGATGTACTTTTTCTATCTATCCTACATCCGCCAAAATCGGCATCTGCATAAGCTATTAAATCAAATTTTTCTGATTTCGGATACCAAATTCCTAAATTTGGAGTTCCTTTAAGATATCTAAATATTCTTTTAACACTCTTGAGATGAGATAATTTAGGATTAGATTGAAACCTAGTGCAACGTCCCACACTAAACATAATATCCGGTCTAGTCGCGGTGAGGTAGAGTAGACTACCTATCATTCCCCTATACGTTTTTTGATCGAAATTTTCGTTGTTTTCATCCATATCTAACTTAGTCGAAGTACTCATAGGGGTGTTTATTGCTTTTGAATTATCCATGTTAAATCGTTTTAACAATTCTAATGTATATTTAGATTGGTTAAGAAATATACCGTCACTAAGTTGTTTGATTTGTAATCCTAAAAAGAATGTTAATTCACCCATTAAACTCATTTCAAATTCATGACTCATATTTTTGGCAAATGATTCACATAGTGATTCATCTGAAGAACCAAAAATAATATCATCAACATAAATTTGCACAATAAAAAAATTATTTTTAAAATATTTGATAAACAATGTAGTATCAACCTTGCCTTTGATAAAATTATTTAAAATAAGAAAGGAACTAAGCCTTTCGTACTAAGCTCTAGGAGCTTGTTTCAAACCATAGAGAGCCTTAGTCAATTTGAATACATGATTAGGAAGAAGAGAATTTTCAAATCCAGGAGGTTGTTCGACATATACTTCTTCCGAAATAAAACCATTCAAGAAGGCACTTTTGACGTCCATTTGAAATAATTTAAAATTATTACTACTAGAATAGGCAAGGAGCATCCTAATGACTTCTAATCTTGCCACAGGAGCGAAGGTTTCTTCGTAGTTGATACCTTCTTCTTGGTTGAAACCTTTGGCCACTAATCTAGCCTTGTTTCTAACCACGATACCACATTCGTCTTGCTTGTTTCTAAAGACCTATTTAGTACCAATGACTAAATGGTCACTAGGTCTAGGAACAAGCTTCCATACCTCATTCCTCTCAAATTGATTCAATTCCTCTTGCATTGCAATGACCCAAGAATCATCTTTCAAGGCCTCGTTAATGCATTTAGGTTCAATTTGAGAGAGAAAGGCAGCATTAGCACAAAAATTCTTAAAAGAAGAACGAGTTTGAACCCCTTGTGATGTATCTCCTATAATTTGCTCTTTTGGATGAGCATCTACATACTTCCATTCCTTGGGAAAGGAGATTTTGGAAGAAGATGCATCCAAAGTTGCTATTTTGAGGAGGGGGTTCCTTTAAATCCAAAATTTTAAAACCAATATCGTCATCAAAATCATTTTTCTTTAACTCAGAAATTTCATTAAAAATTACATGAATAGACTCTTCTATAACTAAGGTTCTTTTGTTAAAAACACGAAAAGCCTTAGAAACGGAAGAGTAACCAAGAAAGATGCCTTCATCGGATTTAGCATCAAATTTTCCTAAGGCATCCTTTTCATTTAAAATAAAGCATTTGCAACCGAAAACTTTAAAATAAGAAACATTTGGTGTTTTGTTATTCCATAATTCATAGGGAGTTTTTGATAGCGATGGTCTTATTAGAACCCTATTCATGATGTAGCAAGCCGTATTCACGGCTTTAGCCTAAAAATACTTGGGTAGACTATGTTCATTCAACATAGTTCTTGCCATTTCTTGTAGATTTCTATTTTTTCTTTCTACTACTCCATTTTGTTGAGGATTTCTTGGAGTAGAGAAGATGTGGTTATATTCGTTAACTTCACAAAAATTTTGGAAATCGCGGTTTTGAAATTCGCCACCGTGATCACTCCGAATTGATGAAATCATGAAACCTTTTTCGTTTTGAGTGAGTTTACAAAATTTAGAGAAACATTTGAAACAATTACTTTTGTGAGCTAAGAAATAGGTCCAAGTGTATCTAGTATAATCATCTACAATTACAAAAACGTATTTGCTTCCTCGTAGACTTGTCGTGTCAATTGGTCCAAATAAGTCCAAATGGATCAATTGTAATGGTCTAGTGGTGCTAATTTGATTTTTTGGTTTGAAACTAGTTTTTATTTGTTTACCTAGTTGACACGCATCGCATACTTTGTCCTTAACAAACTTCATATTTGGAATCCCTCGTACTAATTCTCTAGATGAGATCTTAGATATTAGTTTCATGTTTGCATGGCCTAATCTCCTATGCCAAAGCCAAGCATCATCTTTTAAAGCGGAGAGGCACATTTCATTACCTAGTTCATCAAGATTGATGGTATAGACATTATTTTGTTTTAATGCAATCATAGTCATGTTATTGTTTGGTTTTTCAATAATACACACATTTGATTCAAATCTAACGATATAACCTTTATCGCATAATTGACTAATACTCAAGAGATTATGTTTCAATCCATCAACTAGTAATACATTATCAATAGAAAAGTTTAATTTGTTACCTATGGTTCCCTTGCCAATGATTTTGCCTTTGTTGTTGTCTCCGAAGGTGACATAGCCTTCGTCTATGCTAGTGAGCTTGGAGAATTGGGATGGATCTCCGGTCATATGCCTTGAGCATCCACTATCAAGGTATCATCTCTTGCTCCTAGCTTGTGATGGTGTATGTTTCTACAAGAAGAGATTATTTTTAGGTACCCATTTACTTTTGGGTGCCTCAAAAACTGATCTAACTTGTTTATCATGTTGCATAGACTTGATCATGGTTCCTTTAGGAACCCAAATCAATTTGTTCGGACTAATTTTCTTGAATGGACAATGATAAGTTTTATGTCCATATTTGCAACAAAAGTTGTAATTGCTTTGGTGTTGAACATGTAAGATAGGACCTTTAATGAAGGTGGTTGGATTTTGGGGGGAACTTCTCACAAATCCGATTCCACTTCTTTTAGGAACGTGACCCTTATTTGTAAGGATCATGTTCAAAGACTTGCTACCGACCTCGAATTTCTTCAAGGTGTCCTTAAGTAGCAAGTTCTCCTTTTGGAGAGTTTTTAGATCATGACATTTTATGCATGGAGCTAAACTATCATGATATTCAGTTTTTAATTTATCAAAATTAAAAGTAAGACTATCATGCTCCTTTTTTAACAATTTGTATTTTCTACTAATTGTTTTGCATTCATCAAATAACTCATGGAAGGCATTTAATAATTCATAATAAGATAAATCTGCATCAATTAAATTCATTATCTCCTCTCCGATGGCCATTAGGGTGTAATGAGCAACTTGCTCGGTGTTGGACTCCTCTTCTTCGGATGCGCTTGAATCATCCCACATTGCTTTGAGCACATTCTTCTTTGATGTTTTCTTTTTGGCTTGAGGACATTCATTTTTGAAATGCCCTGGCTTCTTACATTCATAGCATATCACTTGGTCCTTTTTATGTTCAAGTTTGTTTTTGGTGTTATTTTTAAATTTGTTCTTTCTTATAAATTTTTTAAATTTTTGAGTCAAAAGTGCAATGTCATTGTCATTGTCCTCATCACTTGATGTTCCTTTCAAGTGGTCTTCTTGTGATTTGAGTGCCATACCCTTCCTGTTCTTTGGAAGGGGGTTCTCGAGCTCGTCATGAGCTTGACATGACATTTCGTAGGTCATTAGAGACCCAATAAGTTCTTCAAGAGGGAATGTTTTAAGGCCCTTGGTCTCTTGAATGACAGTAACTTTTAGATCCCAACTTTTAGGAAGGGATCTTAAGATTTTAGTTACTAGTTCAAAGTTAGAAAAATCTTTACCAAGAGCTTTGAGTCCATTGATGACATCCGTGAAACGGGTATACATGTCTCCGATGGACTCACTTGGTTTTATTCGGAAAAGTTCGTAAGAGTGCACAAGAATGTTGATTTTAGACTCTTTCACTCGGCTAGTGCCTTCATGAGTGACCTTAAGAGTTCTCAAAATATCAAAAGCAGAATCACAAATTGAAACGCGATTAAATTCATTTTTGTCTAGTGCACAAAATAAGGCATTCATAGCCTTTGCGTTTAAAGCAAAAACTTTCTTCTCCGATTCATTCCATTCGCTCATCGGAAGAGAAGATTTTTGAAATCCATTTTCAACAATAGTCCAAAGCTCGAAATCCATGGAAATGAGGAAGATTCTCATACGTGTCTTCCAATACGTATAATCCGACCCATTAAACTTAGGTGGACGTGTAATAGAATGTCCCTCATGCATGTCGGAGTAAGCCATCTCTCTTGGGTATTAAACCGAATATGAGAGTGAGCCTTGCTCTGATACCAATTGTTAGGATCGAAGCGGCACTAAGAGGGGGGGGGATGAATTAGTGCAGCGGATTAAAACGTCGGTTTTGGAAACTTTTTCGTACGATAAAAACCGAACTCGGAAGTGCTTAACTTGAAAGCGTATTCGTAAATGTGTGCAGCAAAAGTAATGAGGAAGTAAAGCACTTGTAAAGATTTGCAGTAAGGTAAAGCGCAAAAAATAAATGCAAACCAGTGAACGCGCCAATTTTAAAGTGGTTCGGTCAAAATGACCTACATCCACTTGCGAAGCCTTCTTCAATGAGGCTCTAAACTTACACTAGCAAATCACTTTAAAGGGGAAGGACAAATACCCCTCTTACAACTTTTTACAAGTGGTTCACACTCTTACAAAGTTTCAACGAGAAAGAAGGAGGTGAACACTCAAGCAATTGAAAACAAGACTTTGCTAAGGCTTTTATCTCAATCTATTGCTTCTCAAAAGTTGTAATATCTACTGAGAATTGAGGGGTATTTATAGGCCTCAAGAGGATTCAAATTTGGGCTCCAAAATTTGAATTCTCTTCGGTTCCCGAAGCTAGCGGTGCCACCGCCTGTCAGTGGCGGTGCCACCGCTTGTCAGTTCTGACATTGACAGTGTACTGGGCGGTGCCACTGCCTAGCTCTTCGGGTGCTGGGTGGTGCCACCGCCCAGACCAGCGGTGCCATTGCCTGGCTCTCGGGTGCTGGGCGGTGCCACCGCCCGACCTTATTGGTTACTGTTTGGGCTTTAAGTCCGGCCCAAACCAGGTTTCATTTTGGGCCCAATTGGCCCCTAATCAAGATATAGGATTATTTCTTAATCCTAACCTTAATTACATATAAACTACGTAACTAAAAAACATAACCCTAATCAAGTTTTTAACCGGCGAACTTCAAGTCTTGTTCCGGCGAGCTTTCCGGCGATCTTCCGACGGAATTCCGATACGCCCTTGGATTTCCTCCGACGGACTCCCAGCTAGCTCCCGATCTTGTGGCAAAATCAACGAGTAGCCGAGCCTTCTTGCTGATCTCTGTGAACATCCGATGATCTCTTCGGCGGACTTCCGAAAACTCCGATAAGTCCCCGATTTCTTCTCGATTGGTTCCGGCAGCATCTCCGACGAATCTTCAGACTCTCAAACACCCATCGAACTTGATTCCGGTAGACTCACTTGATGTCTTCAAGCTTTCATAGTTAATCCTGCATACTTATCTCAACATATGGATTAGACAAAACATGACAATTGACTTCATCATCAAAATCCGAGATTCAACAATAAGAGCCAATGAGAAATTGTTGGATAGAGATCCACTAGTCAAAGAGGCTTAGGTAGTTGGATGCAGATCCAATACCCAATAGGGGAGGATCCATTAGGTAATTGAGTGAATTATAATGAAGATAATAATTCACTAAGCCAGAATGAGTTTTGACATGTATGACTCATTTGCTAGTCATATATGCCCTACAAGCCAATCACATGAGTGATGACATGTGTGACTTGAGCACCTGTACTGTATTCTTAGTGTCCCCACACGAGCAGCTATGAGACCAGCTGCATCCAATATATGAATGGGTATACAGTACACCAGTCTATCCGATTATGTCGATTTCCCTCTCGAGTAACCTATGATTGGGTTTATTTAGGATACGTGTTTAAAGGTGAATCGGTCTCATTATCGTGATCTCATCATGATCCGATTCTCATTATACAGATCCATGGACATCATAATATATTCAAGCAACATGCAATATAAAGTGATAAAATACTAAAACATAATAAGCAAAAAGACTACATGTTATGTCACATATGCTATCACTCATGTAATTGGCTTGTATGGCACCTATGACTAGTAGTAACCTCTTATTCTCCTCTCCCCTTCTCCTCAAATAGTAGGTGTGGAGATTTGGGCAGCGATTCGAGGAGCATCTTCGTAGCCCCTACCATTTGGATCATCACTAGAGAGGAGGGCGCTTGACCTCTTTCATCTGTTAGGAATGAGTCGACACTAAGAGGGGGGGGTGAATTAGTATCGCGGATAAAATCATGTCGGTTAAAAATCTTTCGTTTGATTAAAAGTGATTTCGAAAAGATAGCTTGAAAGCATATGGAAGAGTGTAAGGCAGTTTGCAATTAAAGTAAATTGCTCAAAATAAATGCAAACAAGAATTTATAGTAGTTCGGTCATCGTGACCTACATCCACTCCCGATTCCTCCTCCGTCAAGGCCACCGGCATCCACTAATGGTCTTCCTTCAATAGGCGAAGACCAACCACTTCTTTACAACTCTATTCTCCTTTTGATAGGGTTAGGAGAGAACCTTTACACCTCTCTTTTAGACCTAGACCTCTCTTCTCCATTTGAAAGAACTTTCTAAATATTAGGAATAAGAGACTCTACTCTTCAAGAGAGATTACAATTTTTACTCAAGGATTCTTTCCTCCTTTATAAATCACTTTCTTATTGTCCTAAGCAGGAAAGAGTGGGGTATTTATAGGCCCCAAATGGATTCAAATTTGGAGCCCAAAATTTAAATCTCTGAGATTTCAGGATACGGGTGGTACCACTACCTACAGCCTGACATTGGGCGGTACCACCGACTGACACATTGTCACTAGGCAGTACCATCGCCCAGTTTGATGGTACCACTACCTGATAGCCTCGGAGACCGAGTTTTTCAAGTTTTCCAACTCACAAGCAGTTCTACGGCTTGTTCTGGCGGTTCCATCGCCTAACGCAACTTTTGGGTCACTGAATGGGCCTCCTAATGAGCCCAAATCAATCCCAATTAAGGCCCAATTAGCCTCTAAGTGAATTAATATGATTATACCAAAAGCTAACTCAATTCGCCCCCTAAACTACTTTGATCTTAGACAATTGATTACAAAGCATGAATCTTTTGTTTGGCATGTCATTGGTTAATTCGGCACTCATTCGATCCTTCGGTGCATTGTCCTCTACTTTGGCATATTGCCTAATTGTCATGTTGACTCCCGCAACTTTCGATCTCCTTGGCGTAATGTCTAATCCTTTAGCCCGATGCTCGAATTCACAGCACGAGTCTTCTGCCGACACGTCAACTAATCCTCCAACCCGACGTCCAATCTTCTAATATGTTCCACTCGGGCCCAATATGATTCTTCCTGCTTCAATTGTCTCTCCCTCATCGAAGCTTTTTGCATCACTCAAAACGTAGATTAGATAAACACTATCAATTTGTTTCATCATCAAAACTCGAGATTCAATAATCTCCCCCTTTTTGATAATGACAACCAATTGATGATGGAGTTAACCTTAACTCCCCTTATCAATATGGCATATATGAGATGAACCTTGAATTCAAGTTAAGGCAATTTTAATCATTAATCCAAGCAACATGTTTTTAGAGATATGCAAGTTTTGCAATATACAAGCTAGCAATAATTTTTCATCACTTTACAACATGCAAGCTCGTAAATTTTATATCATTTTAGAGCATGCATAATCACCAAATCATCATTAATTTTAAAGATGTGCAAGATTATAAATTTTGCAAGTTTGCATTTGTACGTCTTGAGATAAGCAAGATAGCACTTTTGCTACTTTTGAGATTGCAAGCTAGCAATTCTTGGTGATTTTCAAGATAGCAAGTTCTTCTCCTTGTAATTTATAAGCTAGCAAATTTAGCAAGTGTTTCATCATGCAAACTAGCAAGTTTTTCACATATGAAAGTTGGCAAAATTTTTACATCTTTTGAGAAAAGCAAGCTAACAAGTTTCTCTTTCTTTTGCAATGTGCAAATTTCTAAATTTTACATCTTGAGATCCCCCTTTGTTATTGTCTAAAAGAAGGGAATAAAAATACGATGATGCAAATCATTTCCCTTTGCATCAATTTTCAAATTATGACAAAGATAAAGTGTCATTCTTATTTCAATATGGCATATTAAAATAAGGTATCATTTAAGAAAATGATAATTGTTGACTTTCACATCATTTCATAAAAAAAAATTATAAGTATAGCATGTATCATTCCAAATAAAAAATCATGATGGTATCAAAAATATCAAATTTTATTACATCCTACCATATACGATCATAATTTCTCATTTGTGTGTATCAACATATTTCATAAGTATTTCATGCATAATTTTATATCATCACATGAAGGATTACAAGAAAAATTTGGTGATGAGATATACTTCATGAGTATAATAAAAATCATATCATGAAAGATATTAATATTAAATCATGAATACCACAAGACATGATTTACTTCAACAAATCTCTTCTTTTATAAATAGCAAAAAGATGTTGAATCTCATATTTTGATGATGAAACTAATTGATAAGTGTTTGTGATTTAATCTGCATTTTGAGTGACGTAGGATGTTTCAATCAGGATGAGACAATTAAAGTAGAAAGAATCATATTGGGCTGGGGGAAAACATGTCAGAAGATTGGACGTCGGGCTGGAGGATCGGTCGACGTATCGACAGAAGGCTTCGAGCCATGGATTCAGGCATCGGGCCAAGAAGAGCGGATATTGCGCCAAGGATATCGGAGTTACGGAGTCAACTAACCGATTGGGTAATAGGCTACAAGAGAGGACAATGCGTCGAAGAATCGAATGAAGCATCGAGGGACCAATGACATGCCGGACAATATGATTAATGCTTATTATTAATTGTCTAGATCAAAGTATGTTTTACATGTGGAGGATTAACTACGATAGTAAGGCATGAAGCAAAATAAAGTCCCGGAGTCAAGGACGTAATTTCGTTGGGAGTTTGAGAGTTCGTCAGAAGTTTTGGTGGAACCAGCCGAGAAGTCTCGGAGCTTGCCAGAGAAGCTCGTCAGAACTCGCCAAGGAGATCGTCGAGAAGTCCAACAGCTTGTCGGGAGTCCACTGGAACATTGTGGAGAGATCGTCGGAAGTTCATCGGAAGCTCGCCGGAAGAAACCAAGATATAGGAACTTGTTTAGCTTAAGTATGTCTTAGATTTCGTAGTTAGCATGTAATTGGGATTGAATTTGGGCCAATCCAACTATGGGCCAGTTGGGCCTATGTAAGGACTGTGTTGGGCCTAATGAGAGGCCCAACTAGTGCCCTAAGAGGTGACACTATCGTAGCACAGTTTCTGAGACTATGTCAGGTGGTGGTACCGTCGGCCTAGGCAGTGGTACCGCCTAATGTCTGCCCAGCACAGGCGATGGTACTGCCTACACCCGGGAAACCCAGGATGAGATATTTTTAGGCTCCAAGTTTGAATCTACTTGAAGCTTATAAATACCCCTCTCATCCCTGGGTAAAATACATAAGCACAAAAAGTTTTAAAGTAAGAAAACGCTATAGAAACCACTTGAGAAATCCCTCCTCTAGCTTAAGCTTAGAATTTTGTTTAGAGAGGAGTGTGTATACTTGTAAAGGTTGACTCCTAAACCTATGAAAATGAGAAGAGGGGTGTAAGAAGGAAGTTGATCTTTACCTATCAAAAGAAAATCGATATTGGATACCGGTGGCCTCGACGGAAGAGGAATCGACGAAGTGGATGTAGGTCACGATGACTAAACCACAATAAAATTAGTGTGTTCGCTGGTTTGCATTTCTATTGTTGCCATTTACATACTGCAAACTGAATCTTTACTTGCCTACTACATTTACTTCATATACGAATGTGTTTCAAGTTAAAATCTTTACGAAACGATTTTCGTCGAAATCGATTTTAATTGAAACAAAAGGTTTTGAATACATGATTTTACTGCTGCACTAATTCACCACCCCTTCTTAGTGCCGACCTCATTCCTAACAATTGGTATCAGAGCCTTGTATTTCTCATTCGGTTTAATACCCAAAGAGAAATGGCTCTTTTCGGCTTTCAAGAGGGTCATTCTCTCATTCATCCTCCCTTCTTCAATGAGATGGACTACACATATTGGAAAACCCGAATGAGAGTTTTCTTGCTTTCTTTGGATTTGAACTTATGGAATATTGTCGAATCCATTTTAAAAGGTCTTCTCTTCCAATAAAAGATTGGAATGATTTGGAGAAGAAGACTTTTTCTTTAAATGCTAGAGCGATGAACGCTCTATTTCGCGCCTTAGACAAAAACGAGTTTAATCGGGTTTCTACTTATGAAACAGCTTTCAATATATGACACACTCTCAAAATCACACACGAAGGCATGAGTAGAGTAAAAGATTCTAAAGTCAATTTTTTAATGTATGATTTTGAACTATTTCGAATGAAACTAAGCGAAACCATTGGAGACATGTACACCCATTTTACGGATGTCATCAATGGTTTAAAAGTACTTGGTGAAAGTTTTTTGAATTTTGAACTTGTTAATAAAGTTTTACGTTCACTTTCTAAAAAATGGGATTCTAAAATAATGGCAATACAAGAATCTAAGAACTTGAACTATTTTCCCATTGAAAAACTAATTGAGTCTTTAATGACTTATGAAATGAATTGTATGGAACGAAACGAACTTGAGAACCACGTTCCAAAGAACAAGAAGGATTTGGGACATATAACATTTGAAGACCACTCGAGCATAAGCTCAAGTGATGGTGAACTTGAACTCCTTAAGAAATTTAAAAAGTTCATGAAACAAAAATTAAAGAATAAAAAAACATAAATTGGGATGAAACGAGCTCATCCAAAAATGAAGGACAATCCAACAAATGTGAGGTGACAAACTATGGCTTAACGGTTTTCGTCAATGAGGTAAAAAACTCAAACAAAACTCCTTTAGTTTACTTTGAAATTACTTGATATTTTTCATGAGTTGGTTTTAATTTAGTTTAAAAAAATTATATACATTTTTCTTGAAAATTGCAAGTTTAATAAATGAAAATGAAAAAATTAGGAATCATGCTTATCATTCTAGTAATTTTGAAAATAATCATGAAAATTGTATGTTTATGATAAACAAAATGATTTTGATTAAAAATGCCCTATGAAATCATGTTTGATGATATCATGCCTAATAAATTTATTTTTCAAAATTATGCATGATGATTCTTGCGATTTATGTATTATCGATTTTTATGGTAATGAAAGTGGCTTTTTCGGTTTTAAAAATGATACATATTTTGATTTGGAATAAATGAAAAAGGCATGCATATATGAAATAGTGTAAGTGTTATGCTTGACAATTGTATATTTAATGATGCATAATGATGTAATGAAAATATTAAATATTTTGATACCATGATTATGAGTTTATGCATGAGATTTTAAAGTTATACATGATGATTTTTGTGATTTATTGATCTTGATGATATTTGTAATAAATCTTGCACTTTTGTTTTAAATGATGATATATATTTTTATTTGGCATAAAAAAAGACAAAGGCATGCTTGTATGAAACAAACAACTTCAAATGAAACACATAAAAGAGGAATACATTTTCCATCTCTATCTTATTGATTTTTCATTAATGAATCCATTTATATTATGCTTTTATGAATCTCATGGATTATGAAAATGATTTAAATTTAATGGATTTTATCGAAATCAAGATCTTGATTTCTCATGATTTATAACTTGAAATCATTTATGAATCAAGATCTCCTATTATGTGTTCTTATATCTTCTTATTGAAAATTATCCAAAAGAATCATGATTTTCCAGAATTATAATTTTTATGATTCATAATGAATTGAGAGATATTATACATGAATCGAGATTGTTTACATGTTCTCTCATGACATCTTTTTGCTATAGGAATGTCTTCATCTATATCATGATCTTGAATTCTCAATATTGATACTTGAAATTTTTCTATGAATCAAGATCTTGTTTTTGACCTCCCATATTCCTTTATTGTTATTTACTAAAAATGAGACTTGTCAAAGTGAATCATATCTATTGATATGCATGAATTGATATCTATTTTCTATTCACTAAAAAGAAGACTTATTCTAATAAATCATGAAATGATATTTATGTACAATTCCTTATATTCATGAAATATTTATCTCATCACCCAATTAATTCTTCTTGATATTCTTTATGTGATGATATGAATGCATGAAATACTCATGAATTTATTTTGATGTATGCAAATGAAAAGTTTTGATCATGCATGGTAGGATGTAATTTGACCAAATTTGCACAATCATGATATGGAATATTTATGATTTGAAATGATGCATGCAATACTCATGCTTCTTATTATGATGATGTATGTGATGTATTGCATATGATGTGAATCATGATTACTTTGATTTGAATTCAATGTTTATTTCAATTATGGCATTTTGAAATAAGAATGATTACTTATCTTTGTCATGCTTTGAAAATTGTTGTAACGGGAAAAAGAGATACAAAATTGTATTCTTCCCTTCTTTTTGACAAAGACAAAGGGGGAGAAATACTACTAGCTCAAACATTGCAAAGGAAGCAAATATTTGCTAGCTTACATATTGCAAGGAGAAGAACTTGATATCTTGAACATCACCAAAAATTTGCTACCTTGCAAGATGTAAAATTTGTTAGAATTGCTAGCTTGCAATCTAAAGAGAAGCAAAGAGTTGCTATCTCAAAAGAAGCAAAAATTGCTATCTTGCCTATCTCAAGAAGCAAAACATGCTAAACTTGCACACCTAGCAAAATTTACAAACTTGCATATTTCAAGAAGTAAGAGTTGCTTTCTTGAACATCTCAAAATTGCTAGCTTGCATGTTATAAATTTTTGCTAGCTTCTATAATGATAAAACTAGAAATTATATTTATTATGCACTGATTTGAACTTGTTTTCCTAAGCACTTGAGAATTGAACTTCTCCTTTTTGTTGATGACAAAGGGGGAGAAGTATGATCATGTTATGCATGATGATGTGTTGCAAATATTCATGATGAAATTTGCAATGACTTGAATTTGGCTTGAATTCAAGGTTCTATCAATTTGGCATATTGATAGGGGGAGTTTGTTCAAACTTTGGGAGTTAAGATTAACTCCATCATCGATTGGTTGTCATCATCAAAAAGGGAAAGATTATTGAATCTCGGATTTGGATAATGAAACCAATTGATAAGTGTTTATGATTTAATCTACATTTTGAATGATGCAGGATGCTTTGATCAGGATAAGACAATTAAAGCAAAAAGAATCATGTTGGGCCGGGGGAAAATATGTTAGAAGATTGGACGTCAGAACGGAGGATCGGTCGACATATCAACAGAAGGCTTCGGGCTATGGATTCAGGCATCGGGCAAAGAAGAGCAGATATTGCGCCAAGGATATCGGAGTTGTGGAGTCAAGTGGCCGATTGGGTAATAGGCCGCAAGAGAGGACGATGCGCCGAAGAATCGGATGAAGCGTCGAGGGACCAATGACATGCTGGACAACATAATTAATACTTAGTATTAATTGTTTAGATCGAAATGTGTTTTACATGTGTAGGATTAACTACAATAGCAAGGCATGAAGCAAAATGAAGTCCCAGAGTCAAGGACATAGTTTCGTTGGGAGCTCGAGAGTTCGTTAGAAGTCCGGACATTCGTTAGAAGTTCTGGCGGAACCAGCCGGGAAGTCTCGGAGCTTGCCAGAGAAGCTCATCGGAACTCACCAAGGAGATCATTGAGAAGTCCAGGAGCTTGCTAGGAGTCCGTCGGAACATTATCGAGAGGTCGTTGGAAGTTCGCTTGAAGATCGCCGGAAGCTTGTCGGAAGAAACCAAGACATAGGGACTTGTTTAGCTTAAGTATGTCTTAGATTTCGTAGTTACCATGTAACTGGGATTAGATTTGGGCCAACCCAATTATGGGCTAGTTGGGCCCATGTAAGGACTGTGTTGGGCCTAATGAGAGGCCCAAATAGTGCCCCAAGAGGTGAGACCATCGCGGCACAGTCTCTGAGACTGTTTTAGGCGGTGGTACCACCGGTCTGGGCGATGGTACCACCCAAACATAGCCTCCGAGAGGCTGCGGGCAGTGGTACCACCCAGTGTCAAGTGATGGTACCGCAAGACTGGGTGGTGGTATCGCCCAGTGTCAGAACTGTTGGGCGGTGGTACCGCTTGCACCCGGGAAACCCAAGATGAGATGTTTTTAGGCTCCAAGTTTGAATCTACTTGAAGCCTATAAATACCCCTCTCATCCCTGGGTAAAATACACAAGCACAGAAAATTTTAAAGTGAGAAAATGCTGTAGAAACTACTTAAGAAATCCCTCCTCTAGTTTAAACTTAGAATTCTATTTAAAGAGGACTGTGTGTGCTTGTAAAGGTTGACTCCTAAACCTATGAAAAGGAGAATAGGGGTGTAAGAAGGAAGTTGATCTTTGCCTATCAAAGGAAGATCGATAGTGGATGTCGGTTGCCTCGATAGAAGAGGAATCGACGAAGTGGATGTAGGTCACGATGACCGAACCACCATAAAATTGGCATGTTCTTTGGTTTGTATTTCTATTGTTGCCATTTACATACTACAAACTGAATCTTTACTTGCCTACTACATTCACTTTATATATAAATGTGTTTCAAGTTAAGATCTTTACAAAACGGTTTTCGTCAGAATCGATTTTAATCAAAACAAAAGGTTTTGAATACGTGATTTTAACGCTGCACTAATTCACCCCCCCCTCTTAGTGCCAACCTTGTTCCTAGCAAAAGAAATATACAAGATCAAATGATATAATATCTTGATTCATGCATAAGAAATCTTAAGTTATAAATCTTAAAAAATCAAGATAAAAGCTCATTCAAATTCAAATCATCAAATCAAAATCATTTTCAAGAGATTCATAAAAAAAATAGATAGATTCATTAATCTCTCCCCTTTTTTTATCAATAATTCAATTATATTAAGAGATATATAAATCATAATTACAAAGGAATCATAAAAATCATGATATGAAGGATATTAATATGAAAGATCAATTCGTGAATGATTCATCTTGACAAATCTTCCTTTTAGTAAATAATGAATAGAATTATAGGAAATCATATAAGATATCTTGATTCAAATAAATCTCAAATTATTAATATCAAGAATCAAGATTTGTTTAAGCTTTAAGAGTTCAAGGTCATTATCATCATTACTTGAGTCATAACTCAAATGGTATTCTATTGTTCGAAGTGCCAAATCCTTTTTGTTCTTTGAAAGGTTGTTTTCAAGTTTATTTTGTGCCATACAATTCATTTCATAGGTCATTAAAGACTAATAAGTTCTTCGAGAGGAAATTTATTTAAATCCTTTGTCTCTTGTATTACAATTACTTTCGAATCTTAATTTTAGAAAGATATCGTAAAACTTTATTAACAAGTTTAAGATTCAAAAAACTTTTACCAAGTACTTTTAAACCATTGACAATATCTATAAAATGTGTGTACATGTCCCTAATGGATTCGCTTGGTTTCATACGAAATAATTCAAAATCATGCATCAAAAGATTAACTTAAGAATCTTTAACCCTACTTGTGCTTTCGTGTGTGATTTCAAGTGTATGCTAAATGTCAAAAGCCATTTTGCATGTAGAAACCCGATTGAATTCATTTTTGTCTTAGGCATAGAATAAGGTATTCATAGCTCTAGCATTTAAAGAAAAAGTCTTCTTTTCCAAATCATTCTAATGGTTTATTGGAAGAGAAGGCCTTTGAAATCCGTTTTTGATAATATACCATAAATCAAGATTTAAGAAACGCAAGAAAACTCTTATACGAGTTTTCCAATAAGTGTAGTTCATCTCATTGAATATGGGAGGTCGAATGAGAGAGTAACCCTCTTGAAAGCCGAAAGAGTCATTTCTTTTGGGTGTTAAACCAATTGAGAGAGTTTTTTGAGTTTTCCAACTCACAAGCGGTTCTACCACCTATTCTGGCGGTGCCACCGCCTGGCCTAACTTTTGGGCCATTGAATGGGCTTCACAATGAGCCCAAATCAGTCCCAATTAAGGCCCAATTGGCCCCTAATTGAGTTAGCATGATTACACCAAAAGCTAACTCAATTAGCCTCCTAAACTACTTCGATCTTAGACAATTGATTACAAAGCATAAATCCTTTGTTTAGTAGGTCATTGGTTTATCTGATGCTCGTTCGATCCTTCAGTGCATCGTCCTCTACTTTGACATATTGCCCAATCGTTATGTTGACTCTTGCGACTTCCGATCTCCTTGGTGTAATGTCCAATCCTTTGGCCCGATGCCCGAATTCACAGCACGAGCCTTCTGCCGACATGCCGATCGATCCTCCGGCCCGATGTCCAATCTTCTAACATGTTCCACTCCGGTCCAACATGATTCTTCCTACTTCAATTGTCTCTCCCTGATCAAAGCTTCCTATGTCACTCAAAACATAGATTAGATAAACACTATCAATTGGTTTCATCATCAAAATCTGAGATTCAACATCATCCTCTCCCATAGATCTATAGAAATTCAGGGATATACGATCTCCCTAGGTAACACAACTATCTCACACATGATTTTCAGTTTCACAAGTTTTTACACACCAATTTTCGCACGACGATAAATACCCTTTGGAAAATTTGAGATTTTTATTTTATGTTCTTCCACTATGCATGTGATGTTGCCTTTAGATTTCTCTACAGTGGTATTAGAGTCAGATTGTTTGTGCAAAAGATTAGTTTTGAACTATGTATATTATGTTTTAGAAAGGTTTTTGACATCAAAATTGTTGATGCAAAAGGCGAGAGAGGGCAGCAACTATTGATACCCTCGTAGGTTGGCTAATGGCTGCTTGCAACCTTGGCCAAGTGCTCCCAAGGGAGCTCTCAGCCTGGCCACCTACGTGCAGGTGGCCGACGGCCAATAGTCGGCAACCTACGGGCCATAGGTAGGCAGCCTTGCAGGTTGCTAGCCCGCAAGGGTGGGTGGCACCTATAGCGACACTCGAAGGGGCAGTGCCCATGGGGGCGACGACACTTGAAGGTAGAACCATTCGCAAGGGTGACGTCGCTCGTAGGCACAATGCCCGTAAGTAGGGGCGACACTCCCCTGACATAGTGGTTATCGTTGACGGGGTGATGGTCGTTGCAACACAGTAGTACTGCAGGGAAAGAGGTTTCGGGTATTTTGAGGCAAAAGGATAATTTTGCCCCTTAGAATCTAAGAAATTTTAAGTTTTGTCCTCTTTATCCAAATTACCTAAATACCCCTCATAATTCAAAAAAAAATTATCTCGAATTTAAAAAAATTAATTAAAAAGTTTAATTAGCTTAATATGTATATTTAATGTATGATATGGATGGATGATCATAGACTGTGTGATATGATGTATGTGTGTGATGTGATTATCATTATTATTGGGACCTTCGAGCCTCTAATTTTTTCTCATTTATTGTTAGGCCTACGAGCTTGTGATTAAGTTGTCATTATATGAGGAGATGCAGCAGGAGCATGGAGGTGATTGCGGGACCCATGGGATTGAGACGGATGATCGTGATGCATAGAGATGCGTTGAGATGCCGATAGAACCGACGAGGACAAGATGGATGATCACAGGGCATGCAGATACGCCATTGCACACATAGATCTTGATGTGAGTAATTAGACCAACTAGCTCGGGCTTGATCATATTAGGCTTTAGTCCATGATCATCTAGTATTATTGTTCATGTGATGTGTGATTGCTTATACACCTACTAGATATATATATATATATTTACATGCAATATAGATATATGTTAAATATGTATATGTGTGATATGTCATAGAAGATCGAATCAAAATCCCCTCTCTCGATAATATTAAGCCGATAAACGTAAGACAATTAGATTGACTCACGTGGCCTTCTATCATTATAGGTAGGAATCGATTCTCGATGTAGGTTAAGTTAGTTGAGTCCCTCAAGGCTCACCTATTTCACGATTCGATATCTTGCCTAAGACATAGATATGTCAACGGTGACCTGAGGACATGGTATGCTTGGTTGAGTTCGTCAAGGGTATATCATCAAATCAAACTCATTTTGTTACGTGATGATGACTTAATCGAACATCATGGTTGGTCGAATCCTTGAGGCCATGGTGGTTTAAAGGCCAACTAAGATGAGAATTACAAAGAGTTGTGATTGGCAAGAGTTACCTACCTATATGGGCATAGCGTGATTGGTCGAGTTCCTCGAGGTTACGTTAAGACACCGATTGGATCCCTATCCCCATATTAGATCTATAGGGGGGTCTTCGATTTACATACTGAAGGGAGTTGTATGTTTCACAAGAAAACAGTGGGAGTAGATTAAGATACAAGTCCTTAAATTAATTATTTATTTTTTAATAAAATCTACATGTTATTTTTTTCTGTTGTATCTTTATTTTCAGAAAAAAATATCTCTTTCAAATCCGTTACGTGGCATACTTGATGTCAACTGCTTCACTAGTATAAAATCTACATACTTAGATGCATGCTATTTTGTTCTTTTGATTATCAAAAATATTATTTCTATTTCATATTTGATAGTTAGTGAAGATAAATTAATTTTTTAGAATAATAATTATTTAATATTGTAAGATGATAAGATTATCATGAAAGGAATATTACATAATAGTTAGTTTATACTAGACATTGCTTCACATATCATGAATATAAGTGAGTCTAAGAGGAAACAAGATGAGGTAAACAATGCATACCTATGAAATTGTAAGCTAGGTCATATCCATGAGGGAAGGATTTAAAAGTTGCTAAAGGATAGATACCTAATTTCATTCGACTATGAGTCATATGCAACTTATGAGCCTTGCTTTTGTTAAAAAATGACCAACTCTATATTTAGTAGAAGTAGAGAGAGAGCCACTGAGTTGCTAGAACTCATATATAATAATGTATGTGGTCATATGTCAACTCAAGCTATAGGTGGTTATTCCTACTTTATTACTTTCATTAATGATTTCTCTATGTACTCACATGTGTACTTGATAAAGTACAAGTTCGAAGCCTTCAAGAAATTCAAGAAGTACAAGAATGAAGTAGAAAATCAGATTGGAAAGAGTATCAAGACTCTTCGATCAGATTGAGAAGGTGAGTGCTTGAGTATAGAGTTCACCTAATTCCTTAGGGACTATGGGATTTTGTCCTAATGGAAACCTCCTTATACACCTTAACTCAATGGTGTATCTGAGAGGAGGAATTACACATTATTAGACTTGGAGTGATCGATGATGAGTTTCGTCAACCTAACTATCTCATTTTGGAGATACACCATAGAGACTGTAGCTTACCTACTAAATAGAGGTCCAACTAAGTTAGTAGTATCTGCTCCATATGAGATATAGAAAGGGAAGAAACATAATATTAAAGTTGTTAAGATTTGGGGCTGCCCTACCCACATTAAGAGACATAACCCCAACAAGTCAGAATCCTAGATGGAATGGTAAAAGTTCATGGGATACCCCAAAAAAACTTATGGATATTATTTCTATCACTACGATGACCAAAAGGTCTTTATGGCCAAGATAGTAGTGTTCCTTGAGAAGGAACATATTCTTGGTGGAGAAAGTGTAAACGTGATAGAGTTGAACGAGATTGGAGAACCTAACTCAAGCACCACTCCATAGCCTGAGTCTATTCAGGTACCTAGCATATATGTTCTAACTTTACATATGTTCGATAGAGTGTCCCATCTTCCAGAGAGATATGTGGGATATATCAAAGGAGAGAATGTTGAGAATATTGATCCTCACACTTACGAGGAGACTATTATAAGTATAGACTCCAAGAAGTATCAAGAGGACATGAATTCTGAGATGGATTCCATGTACTGCAATAAAGTTTGGAACCTAGTTGATGCTCCCGAGAGTATTATATCCATTGGTTACAAATGGATCTTCAAAAAGAAGATCATAGTAGATGGAAAGGTAAAGACCCATAAAGCAAGGCTATTGGCCAAGGGGTTGTTGGGAAATCTAGGGGCGACATCACATGCGCAGCGAAAGAATATTAAAAATAAAATCCCCAATTTTCCAAAGATGTGTTCATCATCATGCAAAGATTAGTGCACAAAAATCATAAAACATACAACTGCATATATAAAAGATTGTGTTGCCTACGGAGATTGTATATCCCTGAATCCCTACATATCTCTAGGAGATGATGAAGGAGGTCAAGTGTTCTCCTCTCTAGCGATGATCTACATAATAGAGCTATAATGATGCTCCTCAAAATTCTAAGTCTACTATTTGAGGAGGAGAAGGAGAGGTAACCTAAAAAGGCTCTAGCATATGAATCATTGGTTCTTTCCTATTTATAGAGGTCCTCTATCAACTTAACCCTAATGGATCATACCCTATTAGGTATTGGATCTCCATCCAACTACCCAAGCCTCTTAGATTAGTGGATCTCTATCCAATAATCTCTCAATGGCTTTTATTGGATCTCATTCATATGATCCAACAATTCAGTGGCTTGTTGGATATCTAATAAGATAGGGGCTCCGGTGGATATCTCATATCTGAATCTCTACTCATCATAATACCCACCATATGTTTGTGACTCTCTTAGATTAGTGGATCTCTATCCAATAATCTCTCAATGGCTCTTATTGGATCTCATTCATAGGATCTAACAATTCAAGGGCTTGTTGGATATCTAATAAGATAGGAGCTCCGGTGGATATCTCATATCTGAATCTCTACTCATCATAATACCCACCATATGTGTGTGACTCTCTAGGCCCAATATCGAGCTAGCCATAGGTCATACCTGTCAGAACTCCTTCTAACTTAGTGAATTATTATCTCCATAATAATTCACTCGACTTATCGAATGCGGACGTACCAGACCACTAAGCCATAGTCCTTAGACGATATAAGAGAATCCAATCCATTAAACCTATCTATCCTCAATTACCATATACCTATAGTTCCTCATCTATTTAATATCCCAAAGACTGTATACTGGGCATCATGCTATCAGACCCATATAGTTTTCTACTCGAGTCTAGCTCTACTTGGATTCTCGTAGAGAACTCTTTCTCTCTTAATCCGAAGACCTTGACCCGGGATTTGTTTGAGCAAGACTACAAGGGATATTTCTCTCATGATACAAAGAGTGAATTATCCTCTATCAATATTCACTAGTCCTCGTAAGGTTGGCTACCACTCCTAATGATCGGTTGTGTTAGATTTGGAACCTTTAGACCTATACGTCGGGTATCAAAGAGTGGAGTACTCATACAGGACATCCTTGGTATCTCATGTCTAAGGACTATATACACCACTAGGACTATGGAATCATTGTTTGACTGAGAAGGCATCAAAAATCTAAGTCTACTCGAGTCAGCTCTACTTGATTCTCGTAGAGAACTCTTTCTCTCTTATCCCGAATGACCTTGACCCGGGATTGTTTGAGCAAGACTACAAGGGATATTTCTCTCATCTCATGATACAAAGAGTGAATTATCCTCTATCAATATTCACTAGTCCTCGTAAGGTTGGCTACCACTCCTAATGATCGGTTGTGTTAGATTTGGAACCTTTAGACCTATACGTCGGGTATCAAAGAGTGGAGTACTCATACAGGACATCCTTGGTATCTCATGTCTAAGGACTATATACACCACTAGGACTATGGAATCATTGTTTGACGATAAGGCATCATCAACCATCAAACATTTCGTAAAAGGATCAATCAGTGAGTTCATTCTCCAATGAGCACTTGTATTGTATCCCTAATGTCCCCACACAAGCAGCTATGAGACCAACTGCATCTTTTATATGGATGACACAATAGTTTATTCTGTTATCTCAATGTCCCTCTCGAGTAACCTTTGACTGAGATTATTTAGGATCTATGTTTACAAGCAAATCAGTTTCATTATCGTGATCTCATCATGATTTGATTCCCATTGCACAAATCCATGGACATCATAATATATTCAAGCAACAAGCAATATAAAGTGATAAAATATCAAATAATAATAATAAGTAAAAAGACTACGTGTTAAGTCACACGTGCCATCACTCATATGATTAGCTTGTAGGGCACCTATGATTAGCAATCTCCCACTTGACCTAAAGCTAATCACCTATGTGTCTAATCCCCATCAGACCCCTGCGATGCTCAAAGATAATCTAAGATAACAACTTTGTCAGTGGATCTATGATGTTATCTTCGGATGAAACTCTTTCCACTACTACATCTCCTTGGGTCATGTTCTCTCTGAGATCATGTGGAAGCTCCTTAGAACGTGCTTAGACTTCTGATGAGACCTGGGTTATTTCGCTTGAGCAATCGCTCCGTTGTTGTCACAATATAAGAGAATTGGCTCCTTGCTACCCAACCGACTCTGAGATATATGATGAACTTCTTCATCTATACTCCCTCCTTTACTGCCTCTACTGTAGCAATGTACTCCGCCTCTATGGTTGAGTCAATAGTAGTATCTTGCTTGAAACTCTTTCAGCATACTACTCCTCCATTCAGGGTATACATATACCCCGAATTCGACTTGCTATCATCGACATCGGACTGAAAACTTGAGTCCATGTAGCCTTCATCCCTGAGGCTACTACCTTCAATTATCAGTAAAAGATCCTTAGTCATTCTCAAGTACTTAAGGATATACTTTATTACTTTCTAATGCTCTAAGCTTGGATCCACCCGATACCTGCTCGTGACACTTAGAACATGCGCTATATCAGGCCTAGTATATAGCATGACATATATAAATAGACCCTTATCACTAAGACATAGGGTATCCTATCCATGTTCGCCCTTTCTTTAGAAGTCTTTGGGGATATACTTATAGAATGCAATATCCCATGTTTTATCAATATGAGACATCTCTTGAAATTTTTCATGTCAAACCTTTTGACAATGGTGTCTATGTACCTGGATTGGGATAAGCCAAACATCCTCTTAGATCTATCTTTATAGATTCAAATCCCTAAGATATAGGATGCTTCCCCTAGGTCCTTCATGGAGAAGTGTCTAGATAACCAAGTATTTACCATGGATAGTATTCTTACATCATTTCCAAAGATCAGGATGTCATCCATATATAATACCAAGAAGGTGATAGCGCTTCCACTTACCTTCCTATACACTTAAGGCTCATCTTCGTTCTTAATGAAGTCATAAGATCTGACTGCCTCATCAAATCTTATGTCCCAACTTCAAGAAGCTTGCTTTAGTCAATAAATAAACCTAAGAAACCTACACACCTTATCTGGGCAGTCCTTAGACATGAATCCCTCAAGTTGTATCATATACACCTTCTCCTCGAGGTTGCCATTGAGGAATGTGATTTTTATGTCCATTTGCCATCTCATAATCAAAGTGTACTACAATAGCCAATATAATTTGAATGGATTTTAGCATGACTACGGGTGAGAAGGTTTCGTTATAGTTAACACCTTGCCTTTGATGATATCTTTTAGCTACTAGCCTTACTTTATAGGTCTCTACATTTCCATCTGCTCTAATCTTCTTCTTGAAGTTCCACTTGCAAACGATGGGTACGATACTCTTAGGTGCTTCAATTAGGTTCTAAACCTTGTTAAGTTTATGGAATCCATCTCAAAATTCATGGCTTCTTGTCACTTCCTAGGGTCTATACTCGTAATAGCCTTCTCATTGGTCTAAGGATCAATATCATTAATATCCTCAATATCCTCTCCTTTAATATGTTCCAAATATCTCTCAAGAGGATGTGATACTCTATCGGACCTACATAAAGTCGAAACTTGTGTGCTAGGTACTTGAATAGACTTAGGCTATGGAATGGTGCTTGAGCTAGGTTTTCAATCCTCGCTCAACTCTATCATGCTCCCACTATCTCCGCCAAGAATGTGTTCCTTCTCAAGGAACATCGCTCTCTTGGCTACAAAGACCTTTTGGTCCTTGGGATGATCCCCCTTAAAGATCTATCTAATATTGTAGCCATTTGGCTGACTTATAGGAGGGTGGAACCCATATAGCTTTTCAAGGGTTGATCCCCTTAAAGATCAATCTACATAGAATTCCTCTAGGGTTCTATCATTTGGTGTCACAATAGCAATCTTACTGCTTTTGCTGCCACCTTTGCTCTACCCACCACCAGCCTAGAAATTCTCATAATTGCTCTTGATGTCGCCATCTCCACCGTCATCTTTTGCCATAGATCAAATCAATCTACTGCCGTCACCTCCAGTTGCATCAAGAGATATGGTATTTTCTTATCATTAATACCTTTTGCTGCTACAATTTTCTATTCAAAATACTAAGAAGAAGTCTTCTTATCTATCCCATGCTGTAAATTCCTTTCGTCGTAAAAGTTATTATCTTTGTAAACGAAGGATTGCTATAGAAAATTTTAGCCATATATTGTTGACTTTAACCAATCTATTTGCTATCATTTTTGAACAAAATTTCTTACATGCTTCATAGATCATCTTGGATTCTATCTAAGATTGATCTATTGAAGAATTCATCTCTAAAACCATTCTTGTGTTGATGCAAATTTTCGTTGCAAACTGTTGGAATTTTTCGACGAGAATTCTCTTATCGCAACTTGCACCAATTTCCTTGCTGTTATACTGCTAAATTTTCTTGATTAAATTTATCATCATTATTGTTATCTAAACCAAGATTTTGCTATCAAATTCCCTCCTCAAATCTCTCGATTTTTGCTGGAAATTTTATAAAGAAACCACTGTTTCTTCAACGATAATTCTGCTCTTACAAGACAACACCTATCTGCAGCAACTTCCACCGATTTCTATCAATCCTTTGGTGCCATCTACCGTAGATCTAAAACTTTTTTTCCCTAACCTTCATCCAGTACCATCACAGCCCTAAAAGTCTACTAAACCACACCCTCAAACCGCACCCAAAATAGCTACAAAATAAGCCTAAACCGTAACCTACATCCACCAATCCACCAACCCTTTCGACCACCACTTCTCGCAACTGATACATGTCTTTAACCTAACAACAAAAGAGAGATCTTAATATTATAAATTTGGAGGCATATACTATGGCATCTGAGGAGGTAATCAATGCTAAATTTGAAGCCTTTAAGATGCGAAAGGACTAGTGTCACTCCCTGACCAGCAATACCAAAGCCCTCAACCTCTCTTACTGTCAACCAAGCCCCTGCACTAAAAAGGTTGACAAGAGAAGAGCTTTAGGAGCAATCTACGAAGGGGTTATGGTAGCATTGCGATGAGCCGTAGAGCCACAAGCATCACTGTAACAAGGGGAGACTTCTTATGATTAAACCAATAGAAGAAGAGGTTATTGAATATCTAGAAGAGAGCCTTGAACATGTGGAAGAAGATGCAGAAGAAGAGCCACAACCTATGGTACATGTGTTAGCCGGCTACTCAAACTCACAAACGATGAAAGTTGGAGGCCTTCTCAAACAACAACCGATCACTATTCTCATCGACACGGGCAGCACTAATAACTTCCTAAATAGTAAGGTTGCTGCTCAGATGGTGCTCCACATCGAAGGATGCAGTAAGTTCGACGTAAAGGTTGCCTACGATAGATGCTCGCAAGTGAAACTATTACTGCAAGACCAAGAAATTATCACCAAATTCTTCCTCCTACCAATTGATGACTATGAGGCCATGCATGGTATGGAATGGCTAAAAATTCTAGGTGATCTCTTTTGGAACTTTTCGAAATTAATTATGAAATTCTACTACAAAGGCAAGCATATCATCCTGTGCGGGAAGCATGAGAGCAACATAACTACTATTTCAACCCAACGAATGGAGAAAATTTTTACACAAGGTAAATGATGGCTTTTTGATGCATCTCTGGCAGTGACTAGAGGGGAAGAAAATAGAAATTAAAGATCAAAATCTTGCCCAATTGCTTGCTGAATTTGCTGATATTTTTGCTAAGCCACACGGTCTTCCTCCTACTCGGCAACATGACCATCGAATTCCAATTCTTCTGAGTAAGCCACCAGTGAACACTCGACTGTACCATTATCCTCACCTCTAGAAGGATGAAATTGAAAAGATTGTAAAGGAGATGCTTTAAACAGGGGTGATTTGACCAAGTTGCAGCCCCTATTCCTCATCGGTGCTACTTGTATACAAGAAGGACGGAACTTAGCAGATGTGCATAGACTATCAAGCTTTAAATGGCATCACCGTCAAGGACAAGTACCCAATACTAATGGTGGATGAACTTCTTGATGAGTTAAAAGGAGCTCGAGTCTTCATGAAGTTGGACCTTTGATCCAATTACCACTAAATTCAGGTATGTGAAGATGACATTCCAAAAACTACATTCTTCACAAATAATGGCCATTATGAATTCTTTGTAATGCCTTTTGGACTCACTAATGCTCCTTCAACCTTCCAAAGTCTCATGAACAATATTTTTTGGAGTTTTCTTTGTAAATTTGTGTTGGTATTTTTTGATGATATTCTCATTTACAACCCTTCTCTTGAGACTTACTTTCAGCATTTATGGGTTGTTTTGATGATCTTTCGGGAGAATATTCTTTTTGTTAAGCAGCCAAAATGCTGCTTTCTCTAACAAAAATTAGAGTATCTTGCGCACATAATATGAGAAGGAGTGGAGATAGACCCAACAAATATTGAAGGAATGTAAGGCTAGTCGAAACCTACAAATGTAAAATTATTGCGCGAGTTCCTTGGACCACCAGGCTACTACCAAAAATTTATAAAAGACTATGAGAAGATTAGTGCACCCCTCACTTCTCTATTGAAAAAAAAATGTCTTCCAATGGTCGAACAAAGCCTCCACTACCTTCAACAAACTTAAGGTAGCCATGATGACGATGCCGATGCTAGCGCTACCAGATTTCAACCTACCCTTCATCATTGAGGTCGACGCATTTGGAGTCAAAATTGGAGTTGTTCTCATGTAAGATGGTCGACCACTCACATACACCAGCAAGGTGTTGTCTCTCTCCTATCAAAACATGTTAATATATGATAAGGAGATGCTTTCCATTGTGCACGCAGTAACGAGATGGAGATCCTACCTAATCGGCCGGCGATTTCAAATTAAAACCGACAATAGAAGCCTCAAGTACTTTTTTGAGCAGAAGATATCATCTCCTAAGTAGCAAAAGTGGGTAACCAAACTTCTAGGATTTGATTATGAAATTATTTACAAAAAGGGGAAAGAAAATGTTGTTGCGGATGCACTCTCACGGCTACTTGAGCAAGCTAAATTTTCAGCCATCTCCCTTCCTACCACTGGCTTCCTCGAGGATATTAGGGAGGAATGGAAGAAGGATCCAGAGATTAGTAATATCATAAAAAAATTGGAGGAGGATCCAAGCGCAATAGCCCTCTACACTTGGGATTCGAGGGATTTACGCTACAAAGGTCGCATTGTGCTTATACTTGACTCCACTTACATCAAAATCATCCTCAATGAAATGCACTCCACACCTTCAGTAGCGCAATCTGGATTCTTGAGAACCTAGAAAAGAGTGAAGCAAATTTTTATTGGAGAGGGATTAAAAAATTATTTCTGAATATGTGACGTAATGTGATGTATGTCAATAACACAAGGGTGAAATAGTGGTAAGTCCAAGAAAGCTACAACCACTACCCATACTGGACTCGATATGGACTAACATCTCCATGGACTTTATCAAAGGTCTACCACCTTCCAAAGGTAAAAGCACAATTCTCGTGTTGGTTGATCGACTTATGAAATATGCTCATTTTTGTGCTATACGAAATCCCTACACTACTACTAGTATTGCCAAGATTTTTATCGAGTTAAACTACATGGGATGCTAAGGTCCATTATAAGTGATCATGATAGGATCTTCACCAGTAAATTTTGGACCGAGTTATTTCAGTTACAGGGCACCAAACTCAAGATGAGCATAATATATCATCCACAAACTAATGACCAAACAAAGGTGGCGAACAAGTGCTTAGAGACGTATCTTCGGTGTTTTGCCAGTGACTGGCCAAAGGAGTGGGCGAAATGGCTTCCCTAGGCCGAATGGTGGTATAATACTACATATCATTCATCTACAAAATGTGCCCCTTATGAAGTATTGTATGGTTGGCCGACCCTTATGATTCCAAAGTATATAATTGGCTTGGCCAAGGTAAATTAGGTCGATCATGAATTAATTGACAAGGACAAACTCCTATAGTTGCTGAAGGATAATCTCTCTACTACTCAAGCCAGAATGAAGCCGCAAGTTGACACACGACGAAGCGAAAGAGAATTTTTAGTAGGAGATTGGGTTTATCTTTGCCTATAGCCATACAAGCAACTCTCCATCAACACACAAGCCTCCATAAAGCTATCCCCACATTTTTATGGGCCCTATCATATCACAGAATGTATTGGAGTCATGGCGTACAGACTTAAATTGCCTGAGGATGTCAAAATTCACCCTGTCTTCTATGTGTCATGCCTAAAGCCTAAGTTGGGAGAACACGAGTCACCCCAGATCCAACTGTCTAGCACCACCGATGATGGAGATATTCAAATTCAACCATAAGCCATCCTCGACCGTAGAATCGTGATGCGTTGTTGACGTCCCTTTACTGAAGTACTAGTACATTGGAATAACTTACCACTCGAAGATGCCACATGGGAATCATATGAGGAGCTGAAGACCCGGTTTCTTAAGTTCATGGAACCTCAGCCTTGAGGACAAGGCTGATTTGGAGAGGGTGGGCTTGATTGGATCCTAGCAGGGTTGGGTCTACTCAACCAAGAAGTAGCTAATAAAAACCCAGTGAGATTATAATAAACCCCACATAGCTACCTCTATCCTATAAAGAAGAGTGGCTAGTGTTTATATTTGGGTCTTTGGGCTTCCTTGCCGTCATTCCCCTTTACTGGCCTAACTAGGGTTGAGGGCAAAAGGGGTAACTCACTTAGGAAGTAGCCCCTAGGGCTAGGGTTTGGAGCCCTATATAAGCATATAGCCTCCATCTCTTTGAGAATAAGATCTATCTAATATTTCAGCCATTTGGTCGACTTCTAAGAGGGTGAAACCCCAATAGTGTTCCAAGGGTTGATCCTCCTTAAAGATCAATCTACGTAGAATTCCTTTGGGGTTCTATCAGTCTAGAGGTTGTAGATCTAGCACAACTGGTCATA
>CM017197.1:37344063-37394063 GCA_004837865.1 Musa balbisiana
TGGTCCTAATTTTACGGATTGGCTCTACAACTTGAGAATTGTTCTTACGGAGGAGAAAATTGCATACGTCCTTGATACAGTAATGCCTACGCTCGAGGAAGGGGCAAGCGAGGATGAGATCACTCGCTACGTGAAGTACCTTGATGACTCCATTCTTGCTAAGTGCTATATGTTGGGCTCTATGACTCCTGAGTTACAGAGACAACATGAAAAGATGGATGCTAGATCCATTCTCCTACATGTCCACAAATTGTTTGAGAAACAGGGAAGGACTCAGCGATATGAGATATCCAAGAGCCTCTTCCGCACTAGGATGACTAAGGGGACACCGGTTCATATCCATGTCCTAAAGATGATTGAGTGGATGGAGAAACTCACAGGTCTTGGAATGCTCCTAGAGGATAACTTGTGTGTGGACATTATGCTTCAGTCCCTTCCAGATTCCTTTTCACAGTTCATAATGAATTTTAATATGAACAAGCTTGAGGTGACTCTCCCAGAGCTCCTCAATATGTTGAGGGAGGCAGAGAGTACTATTAGGAAAGAGAAGCCAATTCTCTACACTGGTGAGACCAAAAAGAAAAGAAAAGCAGATAAATCTCTTCAGAAGGGAAAGGGCAAGGGCAGACCAGGAAAAGCAAAGGTTGCTAAGAATGACACAGCAAAGGACAAAGGCCAGTGCTTCCACTGTGGCAAAGATGGGCACTGGAAGAGGAACTGCAAAGAGTATCTTACAGAAAAGGTGAAACAGAAGCTTGGTGAAGCTTCAAGTATATTCATGATTAGTCTCCATTTGTTAGACTCTTATGATAACACATGGGTATTGGATACCGGTAGTGCTTATCATATATGCAATTCGTTGCAAGTTCTAGTAAAGCCTAGGAGACTAGAGAGAGGCGAGATGGACCTCAAGATGGGCAATGGAGCAAAAGTTGCTGTAGTAGTAATTGGCGAGGTCACCCTACATCTGCTTGGTGGAACTTTTATTGCATTAGATGCATATTATTTTGTTCCTTCTATTATCAAAAACATTATCTCCATTTCATGTTTGACAATTAGTGGATATAAATTAGTTTTTGAGAATAATGGTTGTTCGATATTATTAGATGATGAGATCTTCATGAAAGGAACATTGCATAATAGTTTATTTATGCTAGATACTACTCCACATATCATGAACGTAGGTGTGTCTAAGAGGAAATGAGATGAGATGAATAGTGCATACCTGTGGCATTGTAGGCTAGGTCACATCCATGAAGAAAGGATTCAAAAGTTGCTAAATGATGGATATCTAGATCCATTCGACTATGAGTCATATGCAACTTGCGAGCCTTGCCTTCGTGGAAAACTGACCAACTCTCCATTTAGTGGAACTGGAGAGAGCCATTGAGCTGTTGGAACTCATACATAGTGATGTATGTGGACCCATGTCAACTCATGTCATTGTTGGTTACTCCTACTTCATTACCTTTACTGATGATTTCTCAAGGCATGGATATGTGTACTTAATGAAGTACAAATCCAAGGCCTTTGAGAAATTCAGAGAGTATAAAAATGAGGTGGAGAACCAGACTGGAAAGAGTATCAAAACTCTTTAATCAGATCGAGGAGGTGAGTACTTAAGTACAAAGTTTACTCAGTTCCTCAAGGACCATGGGATATTATCCCAATAGACACCTCCTTATACACATCAGCTCAATGGTGTGTCTGAAAGGAGAAATCATACGCTGTTAGACATGGTACGGTCCATGATGAGTTTCGCTGACGTACCCATCTCATTCTGGGGATATGCCCTGGAGACCACAACTTACCGTCTGAATAGAGTTCCAACTAAGTCGGTAGTGTCTACATCATTTGAGATATGGAAAGGGAAGAAGCACAATCTTAAAGTTATTAAGATTTGGGGCTGCCCTGCCCACGTTAAAAGATACAACCATGATAAGTTAGAATCGTGGACAAAGTGATGTATATTTGTGGGATACCCCAAGGAAACTTGTGGGTATTATTTCTATCATCTTAAGGACCAAAAGGTCTTTGTAGCCAAAAGAGCAATGTTCCTTGAGAAGGAACACATTCTTGGCAGAGATAGTGGGAGCATGATAGAGTTGAGCGAGGTTGGAGAACCAAGCTCAAGCACCACTCTATAGCCCGAGTCTGTTCAGGTACCTAATACACAAGTTTCAACTTTACGTAGGTTTGGTAGAGTATTCCATCATCTTGAGAGATACGTGGGACATATTAGAGGAGAGGATGTTGAGGATATTGATCCTCAAACCTATGAGGAGGCTATTATGAGTATAGACTCCAGGAAGTAGTAAGAAGCCATGAATTCTGAGATGGATTCTATGTACTACAACAAGGTTTGGTACCTAGTTGATGCGCCCGAAGGTATTGTACCCATCGGTTGCAAGTGGATCTTTAAGAAAAAGATTAGATTAGATGGAAAGGTAGAGACCTATAAAGCAAGGCTAGTGGCTAAGGGGTATCGTCAAAGGCAAGGTGTTGACTATGACGAAACCTTCTCACCCGTAGCAATGCTAAAATCCATCCGAATTCTATTGGCTATTGCAGCACACTATGATTATGAGATTTGGCAAATGGATCTAAAAACTACATTCCTCAATGGGAACCTTGATGATGAGGTGTATATGATACAACCTGAGAGATTTGTGTCCAAGGACTGCTCAGATAAGTTATGTAGGTTGCTTAGATCTATTTATGGACTAAAGCAGGCTTCCCGAAGTTGGAACATAAGATTTGATGACGCAATCAGATCTTCCGACTTCGTTAAGAATAAAGATGAGCCTTGTGTATACAGGAAGGTAAGTGGGAGCGCTATCACCTTTTTGGTGTTATATGTGGATGACATCCTGATTATTGGGAATGACGTAGGAATGCTATCCATAGTAAAGGCTTGGTTATCTAGACACTCTCCATGAAGAACTTAGGGGAAGCATCCTATATCTTGGGGATTCGGATCTATAGAGATAGATTCAAGAGGATGCTTGGCTTGTCCTAATCCAGCTACATAGAAACCATTGTCAAAAGGTTTGGCATTGAAAATTCTAAAAGATGTCTCATACCAATGAGACATGGGATATCACTTTCTAGGAGTATGTCCCCAAAGACTCAAGATGAAAGGGCGAACATGGATATGATACCTTATGCCTCGGCAATAGGGTCTATCATGTATGTCATGCTATATACTAGTTCTGATATAGCGCATGCTCTAAGTGTCATGAGCAGGTATCAAGCGGATCTAGGCTTGGAGCACTGGAAAGCAGTAAAGTGTATCCTTAAGTACTTGAGAAAGACAAAGGATCTTTTACTAGTATATGGAGGTAGTAGCCTCAGGGTTGAAGGCTACACGGACTCAAGTTTTTAGTCTGATGTTGATGATAACAAGTCGAATTCGGGGTATATGTACACCTTGAATGCAAGAGCAGTGTGCTGGAAGAGTTCTAAGCAAGATACTATTGCTGACTCGACCATAAAGGCGGAGTACATTGCTGCAGTAGATGCAGCAAAAGAGGAAGTTTGGATGAAGAAGTTCATCACATATTTGGGAGCAGTGCCGGAGCGAGGAGCTGATTTCCTTATATTGTGACAACAACAGGGCGATTACTCAAATAAGGGAACCCGGGTCTCATCAGAAGTGTTCTGAGGAGGTTCCAACTTATTAGAGAGATCATGACCCGAGGAGATGTAGTAGTGGAAAGAATTCCATCCAAAGATAACATTGCAGATCTATTGACAAAGCCGTTATCTCAGATTATCTTTGAGCGTCACAAGAGTTTGATGGGGATCAGACACATAGGTGATTGGCTTTAGGTCATGTGGGAGATTGCTAGTCATACGTGCCCAACAAGGCAATCATGTGAGTGATGGCAAGTGTGACTTGACACGGAATCTTTTTGCTTATTATATTTTGGCATTTATCACTTTATATTGTCTATTGCATATATATATATATATATATATATATATATATATATATATATATATATATATATATATATTGTGATGTTCTTGGATCCGAGCAATGGGAATCGGATCGTGATGAGATCACAATAATGAGACCGATTCACCTTTAAACACAGATCCTAAATAATCCCGGTCATAGGTTACTCGAGAGGGACATCGTGATAACCGGACAGATAGGTGTGTTATATACCCAACCATATGATGGATGCAGCTGGTCTCATAGCTGCTCATGTGGGGACACTAGGGATATAGTACAAGTGCTCATTAGAGAATGAGTTCATTGATTGATCCGCTTTTGGAATAATGGATGGTTGATGATGTCATATTGTTAAACAACGATTCCGTAGTCCTACTGGTGTATCTGGTCCTTAGACTTGAGATACCAAGGATGTCCTGTATGAGTGCTCCACTCTTTGATACTAGACTTATAGGTTTGGATATCCCAGATCTAGTATAACTGATTATTGGGAGTGGTAGTTGACCTTACAAGGGCTATTGAGTGGTAGCTGATCATCTACTCTCAACGTCATGAGAGGAATATCCCATGTGTTTTTGCTCAGACAAATCCCTGGCTAGGGTCATTCGGGTTGAGAGAGAAAGAGTTCTTTAGGAGAATCCAATTAGAGCGAGACTCGAGTAGAAACCGTTTGGGTCTGACAGAACCATGCCCGATATATGGTCTTTGGGATATTAGATGGATGCCAGACTATATGTACACAGTAACTGAGGACAGACAGGTCCAATAGATTGGATTCCCCTGTATCATCTGGGGACTACGGCGTAGTGGCCTAGTACGTCCGTAGTCAATGAGTCAAGTAAATTATTACAGAGATAATAATTCATTGAGCCAGAAGGAGTTCTGACAACTATGACTCACGGCCAGCTCGATATTGGGCCTAGAGAGTCACACACATATGGTAGGCATTGTGATGAGTAGAGGTTCGGATATGAGATATCCGTCGGAGCCCCTATCTTATTGGATATCCAATAAGCCCCTGAATTATTGGATCCCATGGACGAGATCCAATAAGAGCCCATGAGAGATTATTGGATGGAGATCCACTAATCTAAAAAGCTTGGGTAATTGGATGCAGATCCAATACCCACTAGGGGAGGATCCATTAGGGTTTGACAGGGGGCGTCTATAAATAAGAGGGATTCAGAGCCTCATAGGCTAGAGCATTTGCTTGCCTCTCATATTCTCCCCCCCCCCCCCCCCCCCCGTCTCCATCTCAGAGGAGGCCTGGTGTTTTGAGGAGCGTCGTCACAGCCCTACTGTGTGGATTACCATTAGAGAGGAGGACGCTTGACCTCCTTCACCCCCTCCTAGAGATCTACAAGGAAACAGGGATATACAATCACCATAGGTAACATAATCTATTCAATATGTAGTTTGTTTTACAGATTTTTGTGCACCAATCTTCGCACGATGACAAACATCTCTTTGGGAATAGGGGATTTTGTTTTCTTATGCTTCTGCTGCGCATGTGATGTCGCCCCCTAAGATTTCCCAACAGATCCCTCGAATCCCAAGTGTAGTTGGCTATTGCGCTAGGATCCACCTCGAATTTTTTTATGATATTGCTGATCTATAGATCCTTCTTTTATTCCTTCCTAATATCCTCGAGGAAGTTGGTGGTAGGAAGGGAGATGGCTAAAAATTTAGCTTGCTCAGGTAGCCGTGAGAGTGCAATTACAACAACGTTCTCTTTCCCTTTTTTATAAATAATTTCATAATCAAATCTTAGAAGTTTGGTTACTCATTTTTACTGCTTGGGGATGATATCTTTTACTCCAAAAAGTATTTGAGGCTTCTATGGTCAGTTTTAATTTGAAATCGTCGACCGATCAAGTACAGTCACCACCTCGTTACTGTGTGCACAATGGCGAGTATCTCCTTATCATATATTGAAATTTTTTGATGAGAGGGAGATAATGCCTTGCTGGTGTATGCAAGTGGTCGACTATCTTGCATGAGAATAGCTCCAATTTTGACTCCAGATGCGTCGACCTCAATGATGAAGGGTCGGCTGAAATCTGGTAGCACTAGCACCAGCGTCGTCATCGTGGCTGCCTAAAGTTTGTCAAAGGTAGCGAAGGCTTTGTCCGACCATTGGAAGGTGACTTTTTTTAGTAGAAAAGTGAGGGGTGTACTGATCTTTCCATAGTCCTTCACAAATTTTTGGTAGTAGCCCATTAGTCCAAGGAACCCGGATATTAATTTCACATTTGTAGATTTCGATTAGCCCTACATTGCTTCAATTTTTGTTCGGTCTACCGCCACTCCTTTTGATATTATGTGCCCAACGTACTCTATTTTTGCTGCCGAAAGTTGCACTTTGGCTGCTTAATAAAAAGAGAATTCTCCTAAATGATCATTAAAACAACCCGTAAATGCTGAAAGTGAGTCTTAAGAGAAGGGCTGTAATTGAGAATATCATCAAAAAATACTAGTACAAATTTGTAAAGAAAGTTCCAAAAAATATCGTTCATGAGACTTTTAAAGGTTGAAAGAGCATCAGTGAGTCCAAAAGCCATTACTAAGAATTCATAATGGCTGTTATGTGTGTGGAATGTAGTTTTTGTAATGTCATCGTCACATACACGAATTTGGTGGTTATCGGATCGGAGGTCCAACTTCGTGAAGAATCGGGCTCCTTTTAACTCATTAAGAAGTTCATTCACCACTGGTATTAGGTGCTTGTCCTTGACATTGATATCATTTAAAGCTCGGTAGTCGATGCACATCCGCCAAGTTCCATCCTTTTTGCGTACAAGTAGCACCGGTGAGGAATAGGGGCTACAACTTGGCTGAATCACTCCTATTTCAAGTATCTCCTTTATAATCTTTTCAATTTCATCCTTCTAGAGGTGAGAATAATGGTATAACCAAGTTTTCGCTAGTGGTTTGCCTAGAAGAATTGGAATTCGATGGTCATGTTGCCGAGTAGGAGGAAGACCACGCGGTTAAGCAAAAATGTCAACAAATTTAGCAAGCAATGGGGCAAGATTTTGACCTTCAATTTCTATTTTCTTCCCTTCTAGTTGCTCCTGGAGATGCATCAAAAAGCCACCATTTATCTTATATAAAACTTTCTCCATTCATTGGGTCGAAATGATGGTTACGTTGCTTCTGCGCTTCCTGGGTAGGATAATCTATTTGCTTTTGCAATGGAATTTTATAATTAAAGTTTCAAGAGACATCATCTAGCATTGTCAGATATTCTATGCCTCATAATCATCAATTGGTTGGAGGAAGAAGTCGGCGACGATTTCTTGGTCTTGCAGTAATAGTTTCACTTGCGGGCATCTTTGGTCGCACTTTAGGATTCTTCCATCAGCGACCTTTATGTCGAACTTGCTGCAACCTTCGATGTGAAGTGCTATCTAAGTAGCAACCTTACTGTTTAGGAAGTTATTAGTGCTGCCCGTGTCGATGAGAATAGTGATTAGTTGTTGTTTGAGAAGGCCTCCAACTTTCATCGTTTGCGAGGTTGAGTAGCCGGCTAGTGCATGTACTATAAATTCGATTGGTTGTGGCTCTTTTTTCATATTTTCTTCTTCATGTTTAAGGCTCTCTTTTGAATTTTCAATGATCTCTTCTTCTGTAGGTTCAATCACAAAAAGTCTCCCTTTTTTACAGCGATGCTCACGGCTCTATGGTTCGTCGCATTGCCAACATAACCCCTTCGTAGATCGCTCCTGAAGCTCTTCTCTTATCAACTTTTTTGGTGCAGGGGCTTGGCTAATAGTAGGGGGGCTAAGGACTTTGCTATTGCTAGTTGGGGAGCTACCCTAGTCCTCTAGGTTTCATAGTTCAATCGCTCCTCTTGAAGTCATGCGAAAGAGATAGCAAACTTTTGCTTCCTTTGCAATGTTTGAGCTAGCAATTTTGCATCTTGAGATAGGCAAGATAGCACTTTTGATATGCAAATTTATAGTATGCAAACTATCAAATTTTATACATAACAAAGTTAGCAAAATTTTACATCTTTTGAGATGTGCAAGATGGACTATTTTGCCTCTTTTTGAAATGTGTAACTTGGCAACCAGTGCTTCTCTTGAGATTTGCAAGATAGCACTTCTTGCTTCCTTTTTAAGATTAGTAAACTAGCAAATTTGCCTCTTTTCATGATGTGCATGCTAGGAATTCTTTCTCCCCCTTTGTCATTGGCAAAAAGAGGGGAATAACAAAAACAATGATGCAATTCATCAATTTTCAAATTTTGACAAAAATAAAGTATCATTCTTATTGCAATACATCATAATTGAGATAAACCTTGAATTTAGATTAAGTTCAAGTCAATGCAATTCTAATCATAATTGACATCATATGCAATACATCATGTACATCATTATCATAAGTATTGCATGCATCATTTCAAATTCATGAATATTTCATGCATTCATATCACCAAATAAAGAATATCAAGAAAAATTAGTTGGGTGATGAGATAAATATTTCATGAATACAAGGATTTGTACATAAAAATCATATCTTGAAAGATAAAATATCAAAGATTGTGTAAATACCAAAAGGCATGATTCATTTTGATAAAAATTTCTTTAATAAAATGCAAGAAGTCATGGTGAACGATCTTGATTTACATAAAGTTTCAAAACATAATTATCAAGATCATGGTTAGTTTTGTAGATCTCCTCTTTAGTAAATGGTCCAAGGAAACGTAGGAGATATAAGATTTTGATTCATAAAAAAATCTCATGTAATTCCAATAAACCAAGATCATGATTTTAATAAAACTCATTCAAATTCAAATCGTCAAAATCATCAAAATCTCAAAATTACTTTCAAGAGATTCAAAATGGCATACATAGATTTATCATAATAATCATCAAGATCAATAAGATAGAGAAAAATAATTTTCAAGAAAAAATGTTTTCTTCTTTTTAGTTGTTTCAATTCATATGATTTTATTTCTTTTATGCCAAATAAAAACATGTATCATGTTTAAAACCGAAAGTGCAAGATTTATTACGACAAAGATCAATAAAGCACTTTTTCATTATGATAAAAATTGATAATCCGTAAATCACAAGATTCATTATGCATAATTTCAAAAATCTCATGCATACAATAAAATCATCAATCATGATATCAAAACATCATTATGCATCATTAAATCATCAAGCATGATTTCATATTTTCAATCAAAATCAAGAAATAATATGAAAATCAACATGATACACATTATTACTTCTTAACCACATATAGCATGATTTCATAAGGCATTTTTAATCAAAATCAAATTTTTTTCTTAAACATGTAATTTTTATTATCATTTTTGAAATTACTATCATGATCATAATTTTTTGCATTTTCATTACATTATGCAAATTAAAAAAATAATTTTTCTAACCTGAATAAAAAAGAAAATGCATCATGGAAAGCATAATGTAATTTCGAAATAAACTAAAGGCATTTTAATTACCTCAACGTCGGAAGCCGTTAAGGCGTAGTTTGCCACCTTGCCTTTCTTGATTTTCTCCTCGTCTTCGGAGGAGCTCGATTCATCCTAATTTTTGTTCTTCTTCTTATGTTCAAAGCAAGTAGTTGCATTCTTTTTGTTCTTAAATTTTTGCTTCATTAACTTTTTAAATTTCTTAGTGAGTACAAGTTCACCATCACTTGAGCTTATTCTCGAGTGGTCTTCAATTGTTCTATATCCCAAATCCTTTCTGCTCTTTGGAAGGTGGTTCTTAAGTCTTCACGTGCAATGCATGTCATTTCATATATGATCAATAAACCAATTATTTCTTCAATCGAAAAATGGTTCAAGTTCTTTGATTCTTGTATTGCCGATATTTTTGAGTCCCAATTTTTATAAAGTAATCGTAAAATCTTGTTAATGAGTTTAAAATCTGAAAAACTTCTACCAAGTGCTTTTAAACCATTGACGACATCTGTAAAACGGGTGTACATGTCTCCAATGGTTTCGCTTAGTTTCATATGAAATAGTTCGAAATCATGCATTAAAAGATTGATTTTAGAATTTTTAACTCTATTTGTGCCTTTGTATGTAATTTTGAGAATATGCCAAATATTGAAGGCCGTTTCACACAAAGAAACCCGATTAAACTCATTTCTATCTAAGGCGCAAAACAAGGCATTCATAGCCTTTGCATTTAGAGAAAAAATCTTCTCCAAATCATTCTAATGGTTCATTGTAAGAGAAGAACTTTGAAAACCAAATTTGACTATGTGCCATAAATCAAGATTCAATGAAAGCAAGAAAACTCTCATTCGAGTTTTCCAATAAGTATAGACCGTCCCATTGAAAAAGGGAGGACGAATGAGAGAGAGACCCTCTTGAAAGCCAAAAAGAGTCATTTTTATTTGGGTGTTAAACCAAATTAGAAAATCATGGCTCTGATACCAATTGTTAGGAAAGGGTCGGCACTAAGAGGGGGGCGTGAATTAGTGTATTGATAAAAATTACATCGGTTCAGAAAATCTTCGTATGATAAAAATCGTTTCCGACGAAAAATCGATTTCAGAAACTTAAATTGAAAGTGTACATAATGAATTGAAGGCAGTAAGCACTTAAGGAGGTTTGCAGTAAGGTAATAGCAATAATAAAATATAAACTAGAGAACACAGCAGTTTATAGTGGTTCGGTCGTCGTGACCTACATCCACTCCTCTGATTCCTCTTCCATCGAGGCCACCGATATCCACTAACGATCTTCCTTTAATAGGTGAAGATCAACCTCCTTCTTACACCCCTCTTCTCCTTTTCATAAGTTTAGGAGTCAACCTTTACAAGCACTAACTCCTCTCTTAAACTTTTCTAACACTTAGAACTTGAGGAGGACTCTCACAAGAGATTTCTATAGCATTTTTCCCTTTTTAAACTCTCTGTGCTTATGTGCTTTAACAAGGGATGAGAGGGGTATTTATAGGCTTCAAGTTGATTCAAACTCGAAGCCTAAAACTTTCCCATCCTAGGTTCCCTGGGCATGGGCGGTACTACCACCTACGTTGGGCGGTACCACCGCCTAGTGTCAGTTTGACACTAACATTGCCCTAGGTGGTACTACCGCCTAATCTGGCGGTACCACTGCCTGGGGGCACAGTGCTGGACAGTACCACCACCTGGCACCCTGCTAGAGGCGGTACAACTGCCCAGACTAGTGGTACCATCGCTTGACACAGTCTCGAAGACTGTGCCACGATGGTGAGACTTCTTTGAGCACTGTTTGGGCCTCTTATTGGGCCCAACACAGTTTTTACATGGGCCTAGCTAGCCCCTAATTTGATTGGCCCAAATCCAAGCCCAATTACGTGCTAACTACGAAATCCTAAGACATTTGCTAAGCTAAACAAGTCCCTATGTCTATTCTTCTAGCGAACTTTCAACGATCCCTCGGCAATGTTCCGGCAGACTCCCGGCAAGCTCCTGGAATTCACGACAATCTTCTTAGTGAGTTCCAACAGGCTTCTTTGGCAAGCTCCAAGACTTCTCGGATGGTTCCTCTAGAACTTCCGACGAACATTTGGACTTCCGAAGAACGTCCAGACTTCCAATGAACTCTCGAACTCCCAATGTGATCTCGATCTTGACTCTATTGAATCTCAGATTTTGATGATGAAATCAATTGATGGGTTAATTGATCTAATCCATATTATTGAGTTAAGTGTGCAGGATTAACTATGATAGCTTGAAGACATAAAGCAAGTCTACCAAAGTCAAGTTTGATGGGTGTTCGAGAGTCTGAAGATTCGTCGGAGATGCTGCCGGAACCAACCAAGAAGAAATTGGGGGCTTGCCGATGTTTTCGGAAGTCCGCCGGAGAGATCGTCGGAGGTTCGCGAAGATCACCGAGAAGGCTCGGCTACTCGCTGAACTCGCCACAAGATCGGGAGCCAGTTGGGAGTCTACCGAAAGAAATCCGAGGGTGTATCGGAAGTCCCCCGGAAGATCGCCGGAAAGCTCGTCGGAACCAGACTCGATGTTTGCTATTTAAAAACATGCTTAGGACTATGTTTTCAGTTGTGTAGTTTGCATGTAATTAGGGTTAGGATTATGGGATAATCCTATATCCTGGTTAGGGGCCAACTGGGTCCGAATGTGACTTGGTTTGTGCCGGATTTAAAGTCCAACCAGTGACCCGTAAGGTCGGTCAGTGGCACTGCCCAACACCCGAGAGGTCAGGTGGTGGCATTGCTACCAAGAGGCGGTGGCATCGCTTGTAAACGGTCAATATGACATTGACAGGTGGTAGCACCGCCACCGACAGGCAGTGGCACCGCCAGCTCTAGGAACCAAAGAGAATTCAAAATTTGGAGCCCAAATTTAAATGCTCTTGGGGTCTATAAATACCCCTCAATTCTCAATAAAGAATACAACTTTTTAGAAGCAATAAATTGAGATAAAAGCCTTAACAAAGTCTTTAGCAAGTCTTATTTTCAATTGCTTGAGTGTTCACCTCTTTCTTTCTCGTTAAAAATTTGTAAGAGTGTGAACCACTTGTAAAAGGTTGTAAGAGGGGTATTTGTCCTTCCCCTTCAAAGTGATTTGCTAGTGGAAGTTGGGAGTCTCGTCGAAAAAGGCTTCGCAAGTGGATGTAGGTCATTTTGACCGAACCACTTTAAATTGGTGTGTTCCTTGAATGTGTGAGTTCTTACTTTCCTGAAATTGTTATTTACACTACTGCTAACTTTCGGTTTTCATCTACTCAAGTTACTATCAAAACGAAATCTCCTCGTATTTACAAATTCGTTTTTAAAACTTACAAGTATTAATCCGCTGCACTAATTCACCCCCCCCCCCCTCTTAGTGCCACTCCGATCCTAACAATTGGTATCAAAGCAAGGCTCACTCTCATATTTGGTTCAATACCCAAGAGAGATGGCTTATTCTGGCATGAATGAGGGTCATTCTATTATACGTCCACCTATGTTTAATGGGTCGGATTACATATATTGGAAGACTCGTTTGAGGATCTTTCTCATTTCCATGGATTTTGAGCTTTGGACTATTATTGAAAATGGATTTTAAAAATCTTCTCTTTCGATGAGCGAATGGAATGAATCGGAGAAGAAGGTTTTTGCTTTAAACGCAAAGGCTATGAAAGCCTTATTTTGTGCACTAGACAAAAATAAATTTAATCGTGTTTTAATTTGTGATTCGGCTTTTGATATTTGGAGAACTCTTGAGGTCACTCATGAAGGCACTAGCCGAGTGAAAGAGTCCAAAATCAATATTCTTGTGCACTCTTATGAACTTTTTCAAATAAAACTAAGTGAGTCCATCGGAGACATGTACACCTGTTTAACGGATGTCATCAATGGACTCAAAACTCTTGGTAAAGATTTTTTTAACTTTGAACTAGTAACTAAAATCTTAAGATCTCTCCCAAAAAGTTGGGATCCAAAAGTTATGGCTATTCAAGAGGCCAAGGACCTTAAAACATTTCCTCTTGAAGAATTTATTGGGTCTTTAATGACCTACGAAATGACATGCTATGCTCATGAAGAGCTCGAGAACCCCCTTCCAAAGAACAGGAAGGATATGGCGCTTACATTACAAGAAGACCAATTAAAAGGAACATCAAGTGATGAGGACAGTGACGATGACATTGCACTTTTAGCTCAAAAATTTAAAACATTTATAAGAAAGAACAAATTTAAAAATAACACCAAATACAAACAACATAAAAAGGACCAAGTAATATGCTACGAATGCAAGAAGCCGGGGCACTTCAAAAATGAATGCCCCCAAGCTATGAAGAAAGCTTTGAAAGCGACTTGGGATGATTCAAGTGCTTCAGAAAGCGAAGAAGCTAGCAATAAAGAGGAGGTAAACTTTGCGCTAATGGCTTTAGGAGAAGAGGTATGTGATTTAGTTATCGAAGATTTATCTTTTGATGAACTTTCTATCAATTTTCACAAATTATTTGACGAGTGTAGAACTATTAGTAAGAAGTTTAATCTTTTAAAGAAAGAGCATGTTTTACTTCAAAATAAGCTTGATAGTCTTCAAACTACTCTATGCTCTAAGTGCAAACACTTAGAAGTAATAAAAAATGAAAATTTACAGCTTAAAGAGACCTTAAACAAATTTAAGGTCGGTAGCAAGGGATTGGACATGATCCTAGCAAACAAGGGTTACGTCGCAAATAGAAGTGGAATTGGTTTTGTGAGAGGATCTCACCAAAATCCTACCACTTTCATTAAAGGACCCACATTACACGTTTCACCTTGTTTGAAATGCAACTTTTGTTGTAAATCCGGACATGTTGCTTACAAATGTCCATTTAGGAAAATTAGTTCACATAAGTTGATATGGGTTCCTAAAAGAACTATTAATACTTCAATGATAAATAACAAAATTGGTAGATCAATTTTTGAGGCACCCAAAATCAAATGAGTACCCAAAACCATCCTCTTTTGTAGACAAACCTACAAGCTAGGAGCAAGAGATGGTATCTTGATAGTGGATACTCAAGACATATGACTGGAGATTCATCTCATTTCTCTATGCTCACTAGCAAAGAAGAAGGGTATGTCACCTTTGGAGACAACAACAAAGGCAAAATCATTGGCAAGGGAACCATAGGTAACAAATCATGTTTTTCAATTAATGATGTAATACTAGTTGATGGATTAAAACATAATCTTTTAAGTATTAGTCAATTATGTGATAAAAGTTATATCGTTAGATTTGAATCTAATGCATACATCATTGAAAAACCAAACAATAACTTGTCAATGATTGCTTTAAAACAAAATAATGTCTACACCATCAACCTTGATGAACTAAGTAATGAAATGTGCTTCTCTGATTTAAATGATGATGCTTGGCTTTAGCATAGGAGATTAGGCCATGCAAGTATGAAACTAATATCTAAGATCTCATCTAGAGAATTAGTACGAGGGATTCCCAATATGAAGTTTGTTAAGGACAAAGTATGTGATGCGTGTTAACTAGGTAAATAAATAAAAACTATTTCAAACCAAAAAATCAAATTAGCACCACTAGACCATTACAATTGATCCATTTGGACTTATTTGGACCAATTGACACGACAAGTCTAGGAGAAAGCAAATATGCTTTTGTATTGAGATGTATTTTATATGATATATTTTTATTGATTCTCGTATGATTCACTCTCTTAAAAAACCATTCATCCAAATGAATCATGATTATTCTTTTGATTACAACTTGAAAGTTTTATTATGAATCAAGAATTTTCACAAATTGTCCTCCTACAATTCTTCTTGGTATTCACTAAAAAGGGGGGATGCATTCAAATTAACCACAATATATCACTAGACTTCTTGATGTTTATAATTTGAAGTTTATTATGTACAATTTTCTTGTATTTATGATTTGCATATGTCATGATTTGATTGAATCATTGTTGTAAAAGAAGAAGGAAATTGTTAGCTTGCACATTGCAAAAGAGAACCAAAAAAGTGCTAGCTTGAATGATAAACTTAAATCTCCCAAATGCATAAACTCTTCTTATACATTTTTCAGATCATGATCTAGATTTCTTTATTTTTATAACTTGAGTGTTCTTTTTAAATCAAGATTGTTTCCTATCATTCCTTCTATTTACAAAAGAAGAAATTTGTCAAAAATGATACATCATCTTTTGGCATGCATGGCTTGATCTTTTATTTTTTATTATTGAAACATTGATATAAATCTATCCTTGTCATTTATCTTTATCATGATTTGAAAATTGATGTAAAGGGAAAAGAATTACAACATTGTATTCTTCCCTTCTATTTGACAATAACAAAGGGGGAGCAAAACTTACTAGCTTACTCATCTCAAAAGAGAAATAAGAAGTACTATCTTATATATCTCAAGAGAAGTAATGTTTGCTAATTTATACATTTCAAGAAGATGCAAAAATAGGCTATATTGCACATCTTAAAAGATGTAAAATTTTGCTATCTTTCATATGTGAAAATCTTACTAGCTTGCATATCTAAATAATTGCTAGTTGTACATTTTCTTTTTGTTAATGACAAAGGGGGAGGAAGAATTGCTAGTGTACACATTTGAAAAGAAAATTACTAGCTTGCATATTTCAAGTAGAAGCAAATATTGCTAACTTTCGCATCTCTAAAGTGTTGATATATGCAATGATATTTCAAAGACTTGAAATTATGCAATGATTTGAAAATGTCTCAAAAATTGCTAGTTGTACTTCTCAATTTTATTGATGACAAAGAGGGAAAAGATATGATTATGATGATGTATAAGCTATGATGATAATCAAGCATGGGATGATATACTAGGATATGTTGATTATGCATGATTTTATGTTGCATGCAATGATATATTTAATTGGTTCTTTCAATATTCATGATACATGCAATGGTGAAATACTTATAATTCTCTAAATTTAAAGTTTTTGTCAATATGGCATATTGATAGGGAGAGTTTAGTTAAACTCTGTCATCAATTGGTTGTCATAATAAAAAAGAGGGAGATATCTTCTGTTGAGAGTTTAGTTAAAGTTTATCAATTCTCTTTCCCCTTTTTGTAAGTTATTTCATAATCATATCCAAGAAGCTTTATTACCCATTTTTATTGCTCGGGGGAAGATATCTTTTGCTCCAAGAAAAATTTTAGGCTTTTATAGTCAATCTTAATTTGAAAGTGTCACCTGGTCAAGTATGGCCTCCATTTGGTCATCGTATGCACAATCGCGAGCATCTCCTTGTCGTAAATAGTCATCTTGAGATGGGAAGGAGATAATGCCTTATTGGTATAAGCGAGGGGGCGGCCATCTTGCATTAGTACAGCACTAATTCTAACTCCAGAGGCATCGACATCAATAAGAAAAGTCTTGTCAAAGTCGGGTAGCACTAGTACAGGCATTGTCGTCATTGCGTCACCCCCACATTTCCCTTGCAGTATCACATATTTTCCTTTACTGTAAAATCTTATAATTAGTTTCACAAAGTTCCAAGAAACATCACTTAGTGTCGTCAACCATTCGATGCCAAGCATAGCCTCATAATTATCAAGAGGAAGGAGGAAGAAATCTGCAATTATCTCTTGGTCCTACAGCAACAGTTTCACCTGCGGGCATATACGATCATACTTCAAAATCCATCCGTCGATGACCTTAACGTCAAACCTACTGCAATTCTCGATAGGTAAGGCCATCTAGATAGCAACCTTGTTGTTCATAAAATTATTAGTGCTCCCAGTGTCAATAAGAATAGTGATAAGAAGTCCTCCCACTTTCATCGTTTACGGGTTCGCGTAACCGGTAAGGGCATGCATCATAATATCAACCGGCTGCTGCTCTTCATCCGTGACTGCTTCCTCATGCTCCTGGACCTCTCCACCATGTCTTCAAGAGGTTCAATCAATAGGAGATGGCCCCTTTTATAGTGATGATCGCGGTTCCATGGCTCGTCGCAATGCTAATAAAGACCCTTTACTGATCGATCATGTAGTTCTTCTCTTGTCAATTTTTTTGGCAGCGAAGGACGGTTAGGAGTAGAAGGAGGTTTATATGTTGTGGACCTAGGAGAAGTTTTTATCCTCTGAGTATCTTGATTGAGTCATTCTTCTTATATTCGGGCAAAAGAAATCACAACTATCACGGTATGGGGCTGTCGCGCCTTAACCTCCCCTTTTATCTCTAGCTTGAGTCCTTCGATGAATGTTCCTAACAATTGATGGTCAGTCCAATCACTAGCAAGGTAGGATAGCTTCTCAAACCTAGTTTGGTACTCTTGAATCGTAGAGGTTTGTCGAATCTTTACAAGTTGGCCATTGATATTTTCATACTCCATAGGTCCGTAATGATTCAGCAGTGCATTCTTAAATTGATTCCACATTGGAGCACCATGATTGTATTCCAACAAATTGTACCATTGAATAGCATCTCCTTCAAGGTGGATGATAGCAATTTCCACCATAGCATCATCCGACGTTCGGTAGTAGCGAAAGTAATGTTCGACGTGCGAAATCCACTCCGCCGGGTCTCCTTCTTCCCATCGTGGGAAATCCACCCTTATGCATGGCTGAAGCATGTCGGAGGGCTATCCTTCCTGTTAGGATCAAAGCGGCACTAAGAGGGGGGGGGAATTAGTGTAGTGGATTAAAACTTATAAGTTTGAAAACGATTTCGTAAATGCGTAGAGATTTCGATTCGCCAATGAATGACTTGATAAGAGTAGCTCGAGTAAAGTGAGAAGATGAAAACCGAAAGCTTGCTATTATGTAAATAATGATTTCAGAAAGGTAAATACTCACACATTCAAGGAACACACCAATTTAAAGTGGTTCGGTCAAATGACCTACATCCACTTGTGAAGCCTTCTTCGATGAGGCTCCCAACTTTCACTAGCAAATCACTTTAAAGGGGAAGGACCAAATACCCCACTTACAACCTTTTACAAGTGATTCACACTCTTTACAGATTTTCAAAGAGAAAGTGGGAGGTGAACACTTACGTTATTGAAAACAAGACTTGCTAAAGAATTTGCTAAGGCTTTATCTCAATCTCTTACTTCTCAAAAAGGTTATCTTCTCTTCTGAGAAATGAGGGGTATTTATAGGCCCCAAGAGGATTCAAATTTGGGTTCCAAATTTTGAATTCCTTTGGGTTCCTGGAGCTGGCAGTGCCACCTCCTGTCGGTGGCGGTGCTACCGCTTGTCAATGTCATATTGACCATGTACTGGCGGTGCCACCGCTTGTCGACGGCGGTGCCACCGCCCGACCTTTCAGGTGTTGGGCGGTGTCATCGTCTAGTCCGACGGTACCACCGCCTGATCCCTCGAGTTCTAGGCGGTGCCACCGCCTAGACTATTTCAGCTCACTAGTTGGGCTCTAAACTTGGCCCAAACTAGTCCGAACTCCAGCCCAATTGGCCCCTAACCGGGTTATAGGATTAACCCTTAATCCTAACCCTAATTACATGCAAACTACAAAATTAAGATATAGTCCTAAGCAAGTTTTTAATCGGTAATGTCGAGTTTCCTTCCGGCGAGCTTTTCGGCGAACTTCCGGTGGACTTCTGATATACCCTCGGATTTCTTCCGATGGACTTCCAACGAATCTTTGGACTCTCAGCGGACTCTCGAACACCCATCGAACTTGACTCCAGTAGGCTTGCTTTATATCTTCAAGCTATCATAGTTAATCCTACACATGTAAAACAAAACTTTGATTAAGATAATTAATCCTAAACAATTAATCAAGTTGTCCAGCATATCATTGGTCCCTCGACACTTCGTCCGATTCTTCGGCGCATCATCCTCTCTTGCAACCTATTATCCAATCGGCTAGTTGACTCCGCAACTCCGATATTCTTGGCACAATTTTTGCTTTTCTTGGCCTGATGCCCGAATCCACGGCCCGAAGCCTTCTATCGATACATCGACTGATCCACTAGCCTGACGTCCAATCTTCTAACATGTTCCTCCGGCCCAACATGATTCTTCCTGCTTTAATTGTCTCATCCTGATCGAAGTATCCTACATCACTCAAAACGCAGATTAAATCATAAACACATATCAAGTGGTTTCATCATCAAAATACGAGATTCAACAATCTCCCCCTTTTTGATGATGACAACCACTTGATGACGGAGTTAACCTTAACTCCCAGAGTTTAAACAAACTCCCCCTATCAATATGGCTTATTGATAGACTTGGATTCAAAACGCCAAGCAACATGTCATCATAAACTTATGCATAACATGTCATGTCATCATACTTCTCCCCCTTTGTCATCAACAAAAAGGAGAAGTTCCAACTCTTAAGTGCTTAGAGATAAAAAGTTCAAATCATTGTATAATAAACATAGTATCAAATTTTATCATCATGTAACCTAGCAGTTAAAGATGTGCAAGTTTAGCATGTTTGCTTTTCTTGAGATAGCAACTGTTTGCTTCTCTTTAGACTACAAGCTATAAATTTTTACGATATGCAAGTTTTACTACATACAAGCTAGCAAAAATTTCGAAAGCAAGTGCAAGATAGCTTTCTTGTGTAAGCTCATGATTCTTGCTTCCTATTGCAATGTGTGCAAGTTGCAAGTTTTGCTTCTTGAGATAGGCAAGATAGCACTTTTGCAATTTTTATTTCTTAAGATAGGCAAGCTTGTGATGTTCAAGATAGCAAGCTCTTTCTTCTCTTTTGAGAAGTGTTATTTTTGCTTTCTTAGCAAAATACCAAACTAGCAAGAGACAATGTTTTCGGACAATGTTTCATAACAAAATGCCAATTGTTAGGATCAAGAAAATCCGAAAATGAAATTTAACACTTTCATAAATTCGGATAAGGTTTTGCTATAAATTTTTAAATACAATCATGAAGATAAAACATGCTTATTATCATGAAAATTTTTGTATCCAAAACACATAATTTCTAACATGTTATTAAGGCATGTAATAGTGTAAAATTCTTATTATAGCAATTGAATGAATCAAGAAAGTCTGAAAAATAATCTTAATAAGTTCATGCATTTAGACATATTAGGAGAGTATGAATCTTCAACATGCTCATCATGGAAACCAAGGCACAAGATTTTCAAAGTAAGCATGTTATAGAAACATTCAATTTCAATATGAAGTGATCAAGGAAAATCCGAAAATGATATTCAATTAATATTCCTTCCTCTGCATATGCTCACCAAATAATTCATCAAGTAAAACACATCAAGGATTAGTAGTCATCAAGTCAAGGGGCATTAAAAAGTAATTGTTACAACAAGACAAGAAATGATTGTGTCCAGATTTACATGAGGCAAGCAAACAATTTGGCAAGTGTTACATTTGCATCTTCCCTTTAGATGTGCAAGAAAGTAAGCAAGTTTTTGCATTTTCTTGACTTGTGCAAGCTAGCTAATTTCTCTTTGAGATAACCCTTTACATCAATTCAAGATAGCACATTAGCAACTCTTTCTCCTCCTTTGTCATTGGCAAAAAGAAAGAAAGACCCTTTACATCAATTTCTAAATCATGACAAAAGTAAGTATCAATCTTATTTGTGCATCATTATGTTTTCAAATTAAAATATGCACAATTTCAAAAGTTTACATTTGTATCCTTACTTCATGCATTATACAAATAAATTAATCACTCTGGGCATATCATACATGATACATTATTTTGGTAACAAATCATAACATTTATCAATATTTAGATCATGATACCAAGCATTCATCATTTAGAGCATTGATGATACACATTATATATCATCACAATAAAAAGCAATTGCATGCATAATTTCAAATCATAAATGTTTCAAATCATGATGGTATTAATTTGTCAAATTACATCTTATCATCCATGATCATAACTTTTTATTTGTATACATCAAAATAAATTAATGAATATATCATGTATTCATATCCTCATACAAGGAATATCAAGAAGAAAATAATTGGGTGATGAGATAAATATTTCATAAATACACGGAATTGTATAAAAATCATATCATGAGTGTTTCATGCATTCATATCATCACATGAAGAATATCAAAAGGAATTATTGGGTGATGAGATAAATATTTCATTAACACAAGCAATTGCATAAAAATCATATCATGAAAAGATAAAATCATGTGAATACCAAAAGACATGATTCATTTGACACATCTCCTCTTTAAATAAAAAAAAATGAAAGGAATTCTTAGGAGATCATGATATAGATAAAATTCATTCAATCTTGTAGGAGAATAAGATATTAATTCAAGCATATAAAATTTCTCAATTCATTATGAATCATAAAAAGAATTGTAGATCCAAAAAATCGTGATTCATTTAGAAACATTTTCTCTTTAATAAAATCTTGATTGTTATAGGGTAGATCTCAAGCTATAAATCTCAAAAAATTAAGATAAAGCTCATTCAAATTCAAATCATCAAATAAAATCAAAATCATTTTCAAGATGACAAAATAGATTCATCAAAGTCAATAAGATAAAGAAAAAGAATTTTCAAGAAAATATTTTTCTCTATTTAGTTGTTTCATACAAGCATGCCTTTGTCTTTTTTGTGCCTAGAGATATATATAGATATATATATATATATATATATAGATATATTAGATATATATATATATCATCAAATCGTTAGGGATACAAAAAAATAAATTTCGTCATATAACATCAAGATCAATAAACCATAAAATCATCATGTATAACTTAAAAATCTCATGCATAAAATTGTCAAGTCATGGTATCAAAAATTTCAATATTTTCATTACACTTTATGCATCATTGAGTATACAATCGTCAAGCAGGACACTTATACTATTTATATAAGCATGCCTCTTTCATTTAGGTCAAATCAAAACATGCATCAATTTTTACAGCCACTAGTATTATCATGAAAATCGATAATCCATAAATATCAAGAATCATCATGCATAATTTCAAAATAAATTTCGTCATATAAACCATCAAGATCAATAAACCATAAAAATCATCATGTATAACTTTAAAATCTCATGCATAAAATTGTCAAGTCATGGTATCAAAATTTCAATATTTTCATTACAACTTTATGCATCATTTCGAAAGAAAACTCATTAAGCATGATCATTATGTATAACTTCAAATCAAACATGATTTCATAAGGCATTTTTATGAAGGTGAGAAGGGAATAATTCAAAGGTACAAAGATTTCAACCATCTCATAAACAAATGAAAGATCAAGTCATTAATCCAAAATTCCATGAATCAAAATAATCAAAATGATCATTGAAGGTAATCTCATGTTATTCCAAGAAATCAATATCATAATTTTGATAAAACTCATTTCAAATTCAAATCATTAAAATTATCAACCTTACTTTCAAGAGATTCAAAAAGACATAAATAATTTTATTAGTCTCTTAGTGAAAAATTGATAAAATAGAGAAAAGGAAAATCTTTCAAGAAAAATACTTTTCTCCTTTTGTTTTAACTCATTGATTGATTTCATACATGCTTGTTTTTTTCTTTTATGCCAAATCCATGCATCATTCATTAACATCGAAAAAGATCTTTCAAAAGATCGTAAAGTTCGATAATCACAAAAATCATTATGCATCATTTCGAAAGAAAACTCATTAAGCATGATCATTATGTATAACTTCAAATCAAACATGATTTCATTTATTTTCAAAATATTGATAGGACATATAGAAATCATTAAACATAAAGCATATTCATCAATCATGGTTTCATTGAGCATAAAGTATTTTTTAACCAAAATAATTTTGTTATTTGTTGTATTCATGCATTTTTCTTTTTAGGTGAATCTATCTTTTCATGCTTAGTTTTCCATACAAAAGCCATGCATCATTATTAAGCATGATATTAAACTTCTTAATATTTTCATTAAGACATCAAGCATGGTTTTAATCAAAATCGGAAATCATCAAGATACACATTTTTTCTTCTTAAGAAAAAACATACATATGATCATTAGATTTAAATCTAACATTTTATTCCATTAACATAAAACATGCAATTTTCAAGAAAAATAATTATTCAAAAAAAATGCATAATAGAAAACATCAAGTAATTTCAAAATAAATTAAGGGGGTTTTGATTACCTCATCATTGAAAGTCGTTAAGGCGTAGTTTGTCACCTTGCCTTTCTTGATTTTCTCCTCATTTTTGGAGGAGCTCAATTCATCCCAATTTTTGTTTTTCTTCTTACATTCAAAGCAAGTAGTTCTATTCTTTTTGCTTTTTAATTTTTGTTTCATTTGTAGTTTAAGTTCACCATCACTTAAGCTTATGCTCGAGTGGTCTTCATGTGTTCTATATCCCAAATCCTTCCTGTCCTTTGGAAGGTTGTTCTCGAGTTCTCTTTTTGTCACATTGTTCATTTCGTAGGTCATTAAAGACCTAATAAGTTTTTCGAGAGGAAATGTTTTAAGGTCCTTGACCTCTTGAATGGTCGTAACTTTTAGATCCCAACTCTTTGGAAGGGATCTTAAAATTTTAGTTACTAGTTCAAAGATAGAAAAACCTTTACCAAGAGCTTTAAGTCCATTGATGACATCCGTGAAACGGGTATACATGTCTCCGATGGACTCACTTGGTTTCATCCGAAAAAATTCATAAGAATACACAAGAATGTTGATTTTGGACTCTTTCACTCGGCTAGTGCCTTCATGAGTGACCTCAAGAGTTCTCTAAATATCAAAAGCTGAATCACAAATCGAAACACGATTAAATTCATTTTTGTCAAGTGCATAAAACAAGGCATTCATAGCCTTTGCATTCAAAGCAAAAACCTTCTTCTCCGATTCATCCCATTCGCTCATTGGAAGAGAAGATTTTTGAAATCCATTTTCAACAATATGTCATAAATTCAAATCCAAAGAAAGTAAGAAAACTCTTATTCAAGTTTTCCAATAGTCCATCCCATTGAAAAAGGGAGGACGAATGAGAGTAACCCTATTGAAAGCCGAAAAGAGTCATTTCTATTTGGGTGTTAAACCAAAGTAGAAAACCGTGGCTCTAATACCAGGATCAAAGTGGCACTAAGAGAGGGGGGGGGGGGAATTAGTGCAGCGGATTAAAACTTATAAGTTTAAAAATGATTTCGTAAATGCGTAGAGTTTTCGATTCGACAATAAATAACTTAATAAAAGTAGCTCGAGTAAAGTGACAAGATGAAAACCGAAAGCTTTCTGCTGTGTAAATAATAATTTTTGAAAGGTAAATACTCACACATTCAAGGAACACACCAATGGTTCGATCAAATAACCTACATCCACTTGCGAAGCCTTCTTCGATGAGGCTCTCAACTTCCACTAGTAAATCACTTTGAAGGGAAAGGACCAAATACCCCTCTTACAACCTTTTACAAGTGGTTCACACTTTTTACAGATTTTCAAAGAGAAAGTGGGACGTGAACACTTAAGATATTGAAAACAAGACTTGCTAAAGACTTTGCTAAGGCTTTATCTCAATCTCTTACTTCTCAAAAAGGTTATCTTCTCTGTTGAAAAATGAGGGGTCTTTATAGGCCCCAAGAAAATTCAAATTTAGGCTCCAAATTTTGAATTCCTTTGGGTTCTCGGAGCTGGCGGTGCCATTGCCTGTTGGTGGCGGTGCTACCACCTGTCAATATCACATTGACCGTGTATTGGCAGTGCCACCACTTATCGGTGGCGGTGCCACCGCCCGACCTTTCGGGTGCTGGGCGGTGCCACCGTCCAATCCAACAGTACCACCGCCTGATCCCTCGGGTTCTGGGTGGTGCCACCGCCTAGACTATTTCAACTCACTGGTTGGGCTCCAAACTTGGCCCAAACCAGTCCAAACTCGAGCCCAATTGGCCCTTAACCGAGTTATAGGATTAACCCTTAATCCTAACCCTAATTACATGCAAACTACAAGATAAGACATAATCCTAAGCAAGTTTTTAACCGGCAATGTCGAGTTTCCTTCCGGCGAGCTTTTCGACGAACTTCCGATGGACTTCGGATACACCCTCGGATTTCTTCCGACGAATCTTTGGACTCTCAGCGGACTCTCGAATACCCATCGAACTTGACTCTAATAGGCTTGCTTTATGTCTTCAAGCTATCATAGTTAATCCTGCATATGTAAAACAAAACTTCGATTTTCGACGAACTTCCGATGGACTTCGGATACACCCTCGGATTTCTTCCGACGAATCTTTGGACTCTCAGCGGACTCTCGAATACCCATCGAACTTGACTCTAATAGGCTTGCTTTATGTCTTCAAGCTATCATAGTTAATCCTGCATATGTAAAACAAAACTTCGATCGAGACAATTAATCCTAAGCAATTAATCAAGTTGTTCGGCATGTCATTGGTCTCTCGACACTTCGTCCGATTCTTCGGCGCATTGTCCTCTCTTGCGGCCTATTGTCCAATCAGCTAGTTGACTCCGTAACTCTAATATCCTTGGCACAATTTCTGCTTTTCTTGGTCCGATGTCTGAATCCACGGCCCGAAGCCTTATGTCGATACATCGACCGATCCACCTGCCCGACATCCAATCTTCTAACATGTTCCTCCGGCCCAACATGATTTTTCCTGCTTTAATTGTCTCATCCTGATCGAAGTATCCTGCATCACTCAAAACGTAGATTAAATCATAAACACATATCAAGTGGTTTCATCATCAATATATGAGATTCAACACTTCCTACTCTAGAGGTCTCTTTGAACCCGCTCCTTGATGCAATTTGGTTGGACTCGGCGGTTGTCCAATTCTAAATTCTGCAAATAAAGCGCGTAATTTGTCCTCCAAGCGCGATTCAATCCGAGATTCCAATGCTTCAAATTTGGCATCAATTAGATCTTGAGAAGCCATAGCATATGCTTGTAGATCAAAGATGTCCCTGTCTTTTTTCTGTTGATGGCTTAATAGCATGGGTAGTAGAAGGTTCGAAAGAATTGAGGATCACGAAAAGGTACTATAGCAGATTTTTACATCTAAAGTGTAGTAGTTTGAATGTAAAAGATCAATTGTTTGTGATAGGATCAAGAGCGGCACTAAGAGAAGGGGGGGTGAATTAGTGTAGCGGAAAATTCTTCGATTTCGTAAATTTTTCATCTCGATTAAAATCATTTTGGAAAGACATTGAACTTAAAACTTTTGTAAAAATGTAAGGAGAAGCTCAAGGAGGTTTGCAATAAAGTAAATTGCACAAAAGGAAAAATAAACCAAAATTTAGAGTGGTTCGGTCAATGTGACCTATATCCACTTCGGATTCCTCCTCCATCGAGGTCACCGACATCCACCAAAGGCCTTCCTTCAATAGGCGAAGACCAAACACCTTTTACACCTCTTTCTCCTTTTGACGGGTTTAGAAGACAACCCTTGCAAGTCTCACTCCTCTTTCTTGGATAGTTACAAGGCTAAGAGAGGAAGAAGAAGAGCTCTTCTTACTTTTACAACCCTTTTCACACCCCAAAGACTTAGAATTTTTCACACATATAATAGCACTTTATTTTTCTTTCATGCAGAAAAGGGTGAGGTATTTGTAGGCCCCATTGGCTTTAAAAATGGAGTCAAAAAGTGTCATATCCCCGGTTTCAAGGTACTAGCGGTACCACCACCATTACTAGGTGGTACTACCGCCTAACACTTGACACTGGGTGGTACCACCACCTCGTCTGGGTGGTACTACCACCTGACAGAGCTTGGAGACCGAGCTTTGGCGGTACCACCGCCTGATAGAGGCGATACCATCGCTGGCAGCATTAACTACTGGCAGTTCCATCACCTAGTTTGGGCGGTACCACCATCCAAAGCACCTGAGAGACTAGGTCTTCCAGGCGATGCCACCGCTAGGCCGGCCATGATTTCAGGTGCTAAATGGGCTGTTCAATCCGGCCCAATTTAGCCCTGTTAAGGGCCCAATTGGCTCCTAACTAAGTTAGTGGGATTACCTCCCAATCCTAACTTAATTTTAGATCTAACTACAATAACTAAGACATAATCAAGGCACTCTTGTTCCAGTACGTCAATTGCTCTTCCGACGAGCTTCCGGTGATCTTCCGGCGAACTTCCGATAAACTCTCGGCAATGTTCCAGTGGACTCCCGGCAAGCTCCCGGACTTTATGACGATCTTCTTGGTGAGTTCCGATGAGCTTCTTTAGCAAGCTACTGGACTTCTTGGTTGGTTTCGGCAGAACTTTCGACGAACGTCTGGACTTTCGGCAAACTCTTAAACTCCCAATAAGATCTCGATCTTGACTCTGATATAACACCTGCTTTATGTCTTACTATTGTCGTAGTTAATCCTACACACTTTTCTTAACATATAGATTAGATCAAACAATTTATAATTGATTTCATCATCAAAATCCAAGATTCAATAATCTCCCCATTTTTGATGATGACAATCAATTGATGACGGAGTTAACCTTAACTCCCCCTATCTATATGCCATACTTGAGAAAAGATATTCTTGATTTCAAGGCCTTTGAATTTAAGTATTAAACTGATAAGTTAAGTTTATTTAAACTTATCAAAATGCACATCATGATTCCTATCATGATTTAATATTCTCAAAATACGATGCCACGTATTCGGCATGACATCCATTTTCAAGACAATCATTATTGATATGAATTTCAAATATGAAATTTAGCAAGATAGCAAGTCATCATTTAATGACAAGATGGCAAGTTATCAATTGTAAAATAGCTAGTTAAGCTTATGATATCTTTTCATAATGAGACATTTATCAAGTATTCATGAAACATTTAAAGCATTTGCGATGTGTTACAATCTTCGTTTTGATATGTTTCAAGCATACGATGATTCCAATTATATTTCAAGCATACCACAAAGTATACAAGTGTTTATGATAAGTGTTTTCGATAAGATACATTGTATACATCTATACATCTACAATGCCAATTTGTCATCAATTTACCATATTTTGGTATTATTTCTCCCCCTTTGTCATCAACAAAAAGGAGAACAATTTAACAATGCAAGTGTGGTAAAAAAAAAAAATCAAGTATCAAACTAGTTTATCCAATCGATATTGCATCGTTGCATGGTAACATTCAAAAAGATCAAAAGTTATCAACATTAAAGCGATAGATTCATTAACTTCTCCCCCTTTGTCATCAAAACATTTGCATGAAGGAGAGGAAAGAAAGTAAGGAGGAAATCCATTAAGAACCAAATTTGTAAAAACACTAAATAAGTTTTCGTTAAAACATGCTTTAATCAAAAGAAAGAGATGCATGAAAAGGATCATACGAAATCAAAGCCCCATTCTTGCAACACGTGCTAAAATTTATCTTTCAAGGATCAAGATATTCATTGGAATTTATAAAATTCATCTTTGATGAGAAGAATAAAGAGAGGAGCATCATGTGAAGAATATTCATAAGTCCATTTCTCATTAAAAATTCACAAGAGATAAACACTTGAGAGATGTATTTTGTCAATGAAATTCATGAAGTGATTAAGTGTATCAAAAATCATTAAGTGATGGAGCAAGGGTATAAAGTAAACTTGATACCAAAGAAGATAAAAATGAAATAGATTTATGAAAGTCTCATTCATGAAATACATTAAGAGAAGGATAGTCCGGAAAAGAATTACAACAAACTCATGCATTCGGACAATTTAACATCCCTAATTCCCTTCTAATAAAATCAAATTATTCTTCATTTAAAGGTTTTGCAAAGATATCAACTAATTGATGTTTTGTATCAATAAACTCTAAGATTACATCATGATTATTAACAAGATCTCATATAAAGTGATGCATAATGTCAATATGTTTAGTTCTAGAGTGTTGAATAGGATTTTTTATTAAACATATTATACTTATATTAGCACATTTTATAAGAATATTCTTAAGAAAAATTTTATAATCTTCTAGAGTATTTTTCATCTATACAATTTGTGCACAACATGCACTAGATGTAATGTATTCAGCTTTAGTTGTGGATAATGCAACCGAGTTTTGTTTCTTAGAGGACAAGAGACAAGTGTGTGTCTTGAAAATTGACACGTTCCGGATGTGCTCTTTCTATCAATTCGGCACCCAGCAAAATCAGCATCGGCATAACCAAGCAATTCAAAATTTTTAGATTTTGGATACCATAATCCTAATTTAGAAATTCCTTTTAGGTATCTAAAAATTCTTTTGACAACTTTTAAATGAGATTGCTTGGGGTTAGATTGAAATCTAGCACAAAGTCCTACACTAAACATGATATCCGGTTTGGTTGCGGTGAGGTATAGTAAACTACCTATCATACCCCTATAAGCTTTTTGATCAAAGTTTTCTCCTCCTTTGTCAATGTCTAACTTAGTGGAGGTACTCATAGGAGTATTGATAGCCTTTGAGCTATCCATATTAAATCGTTTTAGCAAGTCTAATGCATATTTTGTTTGACTAATAAAAATATCATCCTTAAATTGTTTGATTTGTAGGCCTAAAAAGAAGGTTAGTTCCCCCATTAGGCTAATTTCAAACTCTAGACTTATGCTTTTGCAAACAATTTACATAAGGATTCATTTGTTAAGCCAAAAATAATATCATCAACAAAAATTTGAATAATAAGAAAATTATTTTTAAAATTTTTGATAAATAATGTAGTATCGACCTTGCCTTTAGAGAAATTATTTTGAATAAGAAAAGAGCTAAGTCTCTCATACCAAGCCCTTGGGGCTTGTTTTAAACCATAGAGAGCTTTAGTCAATCTACACACATGATTGAGGAACTTATTATTCTCAAATCTGGGAGATTGTTCAACATAAACTTCTTCGGAAATAAGGCCATTAAGAAAAACACTTTTAATATCCATTTAAAATAACTTAAAATTATTACTACTAGCATAGGCAAGGAGCATCCTTATGGTTTTTAATCGTGCCACAGGAGCGAAGGTTTCTTCATAATCGATATCTTCTTTTTTGTTAAAACCTTTGGCTACTAATCTAGCATTGTTTCTAACCACGATACCAAATTTATCTTGCTTATTTCTAGAGACCCATTTAGTATCAATAACTAAATGGTCATTTGATCTTGGAACAAGCTTCCACACCTCATTTCTCTCAAATTAATTCAACTCTTACTCTTCTTGCATTGTAATAATCCATGAATCATCTTTTAAGGCTTCGTCAATATATTTAGTTCATTTGGGAGAGAAAGCGACGTTGGCACAAAATTTCTTAAAGAAGAACAAGTTTGAACCCTTTTGATGTGTCTCCTATGAGTAGCTCCTTAGATAGCATCTATATACTTCCAGTTCCTTTAGTAAAGAAAGTTCGAGAAGAAGATGCATCTAAGTAGCTAGGTGGTAGAAGGGGTTTCATTTAAATTCAAAGAATACAAAATTTAAGATCATCATCAAATCATTTCTCTTAGCTGTCGAAAACTTCATTAAAAACACATGAACAGATTCTTGCTATCACTAAAGTTTTTAATTCAACTCTTACTCTTCTTGCATTGTAATAATCCATGAATCATCTTTTAAGGCTTCGTCAATATATTTAGGTTCAATTTGGGAGAGAAAAGCGACGTTGGCACAAAATTTCTTAAAAGAAGAACAAGTTTGAACCACTTTTGATGTGTCTCCTATGATTAGCTCCTTAGGATGAGCATCTATATACTTCCATTCCTTTAGTAAAGAAAGTTCGAAAGAAGATGCATCTAAGTTGCTAGGTGGAGAAGGGGTTTCATTTAAATTCAAAGAATCAAATTTAAGATCATCATCAAAATCATTTCTCTTAGCTTCGAAAACTTCATTAAAAACAACATGAACAGATTCTTCTATCACTAAAGTTCTTTTATTAAAGATGTGAAAAGCCTTTGAAATAGAAGAATAACTAAGAAAAATTCCTTCATTAGATTTTGTATCAAATTTTCTAATGTATCTTTTTTATTCAAAATAAAACATTTACATCTGAAAACTTTAAAGTATAAAATGTTGGGTTTTTTATTGTTCCACAACTCATAAGGAGTTTTGAAGAGTAATGGTCTTACTAGAACCCTATTCATAGCATAGCATGTCGTATTTACGGCTTCGGCCCAAAAATATTTGGGTAGGATATGTTCGTTTAACATAGTTCTTGTCATTTCTTGTATGTTTCTTTTTTTTTTTTTTCTACTACTCCATTTTGTTGGGGATTTCTCATAGTAGAGAAATTATTGTTGTATCCATTAGATTCACAAAAGTCTTAAAAGCCACAATTTTGAAATTCACTACCGTGATCACTTCGAATTGATGAAATCATAAAACTTTTTTCATTTTAAACAAGTTTACAAAACTTAGAGAAATACCTAAAGTAATCATTTTTGTGTGTTAAGAAGTAAGTCCAAGTATATTTACTATAATCGTCAACAATAACAAAGGTGTATTTGCTACCTCGTAGGCTTGATATAGCAATTGGTCCAAACAAGTCCATATGGATCAATTGCAATAGTCTAGAGGTGCTTATTTGGTTCTTTGGATTGAAACTACTTTTTATTTATTTTCCTAGTTGACATGCATCACACACATTGTCTTTGACGAACTTAATGTGAGGAATTCCTCTTACAAGTTCTTTAGATGAGATTTGAGAGATTAGTTTCATGCTAGCATGATATAATCTCATATGCTAAAGCCAAGCATCGTCATTCAAAACCAAAAAACATATTTCATTGCAAAGATCATTAATATCAATAGTGTATATGTTATTTTGTTTTAGTGCAAGATATGTTTTTATATAGCTTTTCAATAATGCAAGCATTATATTTAAATTTAATAATATATCTTTTATCACACAATTGACTAATACTCAAAAGGTTATGCTTTAAGCCCTCGACCAACAACACATCTTCAATAAAAAGATTGGATTTGTTACCTATAGTTCCTTTATCAATAATTTTACCTTTATTGTCTCTGAAGGTGACATATCCTTCGTCTAGGTTAGTGAGCTTAGAGAATTGAGATGGATCTTTGGTCAATGCCTTGAGCATCCACTATCAAGGTACCATCTCTTGCTCGTAGCTTGTGATGGTATATTTTTCTATAAAAAATAATAATTTTTAGGTACCCATTTGACCTTGGGTGCCACAAAAATCGATCTACAAAGCTTATCATGTTGCATTGAGTCATTTGAGGTTCTCTTAGGAACTCAAATCAATTTATATGTACTATATTTTTTGAATGGACATTTGCATACAACATGTCCAAGTTTGTAACAAAAGTTGCATTTGGTGTGAGGTGATGATACATGCAAGATAGGGCCTTTAATAAAGGTGGTTGGATTTTGATGAGAGCTATTCACAAATCTGATTCTGCCTTTTCTATGAACGTGACCCTTATTGGCAAAGATCATGTTCTAGTAAAAAATTCTTCGATTTCATAAATTTTTGTCTCGATTGAAATCATTTCGGAAAGACGTTGAACTTAAAACTTTCGTAGAATGTAAGGAGAAGCTTAAGGAGGTTTATAGTAAAGTAAATTCCATAAAAGGAAAAGCAAACCATAATTTATAATGGTTCGATCAATGTGACCTACATCCACTTCGGATTTCTCCTCCGTCGAGGTCACCGACGTCCACTAAAGGCCTTCCTTTAATAGACGAAGACCAAACACCTTTTACACCTCTTTCTCCTTTTCCCGGGTTTAGGAGACAATCTTACAAGTCTCACTCCTCTTTCTTGGATAGTTACAAGACTAAGAGATGGAGGAGGAGAGCTCTTCTTACTTTTACAACCCTTTTCACACCCCAAAGACTTAGAATTTTTCATACATATAATAGTACTTTGTTTTCCTTTCATGCAGAAAAGGTGAGGTATTTATAGGCCTCATTGGCTTCAAAAATGGAGCCAAAAAGTGTCATATCCCCGAATTTTGGGATACTAGCAGTACCACCACCATTACTAGGTGATACTACTGCCTGACATCTAACATTGGGTGGTACCACTGCCCAGTCCGTGTGATACTACCGCCTGATAGAGCCCGGAGACCAAGCTTGGCTGGGCAGTATTAACTACCGATGGTACCATCGCCCAAAGCACCTGAGAGACTAGGTCTTCCAAGCGATGCCACTGCCGGCCATGATTTCAGGTGCTGAATGGCTATTCGATCAGGCCCAATTCAGCCCTATTAAGGGCCCAATTGGCCCCTAACTAAGTTAGTGGGATTACCTCCCAATCCTAACTTAATTTTAGATTTAACTACAATAACTAAGACATAATCAAGGCACTATTGTTCCGGTACGTCAATTACTCTTCCAGTGAGCTTCCAGTGATCTTCCGGTGAACTTTCGATGAACTCCCGACAATATTCCGACAGACTCCCGGCAAGGCTCCCAGACTTTATAACGATCTTCTTGGCAAGTTCCAATGAGCTTCTTGGCAAGCTATTGGACTTCTCGTTGGTTCCAACAGAACTTCCGACGAACGTCCGGACTTCCGACAAACTCTTGAACTCCTAACGAGATCTCGATCTTGATTCTGGCACAACAGCTACTTTATGTCTTACTATTATTGTAGTTAATCCTGCACACTTTTCTTAATATATAGATTAGATCAAACAATTACAATTGATTCATCATCAAAATTCGAGATTAATAGTTTGTATTCAGAATTTTTTAACGAAACTAAAGGGAAACATGTTGTTAGGAAGTGTCAGTGCTGTCGTAAAAGTTTGTAGAGATTTGGATAGAAAAAATATAGTAAGAGGATCAAACAAATTATGCTATACAGTTGGAATTCTACAGTGCAGATTTTCAAGTATAGCAATTTGGACGTAAAAGATCAATAGTTTATATTGAGAATTTTTTGACAAAACCAAAGGGAAATATGCTATTAGGAAGTGTCAAAGCTATCATAAAAATTTTGTAGAGATTTGGGTAGAAAAAATATAGTAACAAGATCAAACAATCTGTGCTATGCGGTTGAAATTTTACAATGCAGATTTTCAAGTATCGCAGATTGGACGTAAAAGATCAATGGTTTATATTGAGAATTTTTTAACAAAATCAAAGGAAAATCTTTTGTTAGAAAGTGCCAAAGTTGTCATAAAAATTTTGTAAAGATTTGGATAGAAAAAATGCAGTAACAAGATCAAACAAAATGTGCTATGTGGTTGGAATTTTACAATGCAGATTTTCAAGTATACAATTTGGACATAAAAGATCAATGGTTTATATTGACAATTTTTTAACAAAACAAAAGGGAAATCTGCTATTAGGAAGCATCAAAGCTATCATATAAATTTTGAAGAGATTTGGATAGAAAAAAAAATGTAGTAGTAAGATCAAACAGACTGTGCTATGTGGTTGGAATTCTGTAATATATCTTTCGTTGTAGAGATGAAATCTTTGTGATGAAAAGTTTATGCAACAATATAGAAACTTTTTTTTATTTTCAAATAAAGATAATTAAATTGTAGCAGTAGTAAGGTAGGAAACCAGAACCTGTTACAATTCACGGGGAGATTAAAGGATGATTCGCGGTGGTGGAGATGATAGCGAAGTTCGTCGACGATCTTTTAAGCAATTGTGGGAATTGCTTTGGGTGGCTATAGAGGGCTGATGAATAGCTGTGGAAGGGCTGCAAGACGACAAGAATGCTGCTCTGATACCAAGTGTTAGAACCCTTACAGATTAAGCTTGTGGTTGATCTCTTTAAGGGATTGGCCTCTTTGAAACTCTATAGGGGTTCCTTCCTCCAAATTGCTAGTCAAAGGCTACAAAAATTATTCATCTATTGCTTATCAAAAGAGGATAAACACATGGTTATTTATAAGACTTCTAAACCCCAACTCCTAATAGGACTCCTACTCAAGACTCATATTCCTCTACAACTCCTAATGCTTCTCTAAGAAATACTCTCCTAACCCTAGCTGGCCTCTTCACCTCTTTAATAGGGGTCGGCTAGGTAGGTTTTACATGAATGTCCCTTTCAATGAAACTCAATTTAGGACTCTCCTAGCTAGAGTCCTAACAGTTCGGTATCAAAGAGTGTAGCACTCATATAGGACATCTTTGGTGTCTCAAGTCTAAGGACCAGATATACCACTATGACTATAGAATCACTATCTGACAATAAGGCATCATCAACCATCTAACATATCATAAGCGGATCAATTAGTGAACTCATTCCCCAATGAGCACCTGTATTGTATCCCTAGTGTCCCCACACGAGCAACTATGAGACCAGTAGCATCCATCATATGGATGAGTATACAATACATCAATCTGTTCGGTTATCTCGATGTCCCTCTCGAGTAACCTTTGACCGAGATTATTTATGATCTATGTTTAAAGACGAATTGGTCTCATTATCGTGATCTCATCACGATCTGATTCTCAATGCACAAATCTAAGGACATCACAATATATATATATGTGTGTGATTGTGTGTGTGTGTGTGGCGCGCGCGCGTGCGCGCGAGAGTGTCAAGTCACATATGCCATTACTCACATGATTGGCTTGCAGGGTACATACGACTAGCAATCTCCCACTTGTCTTAAAGTCAATCACATATATGTTTGATCCCCATCAGACCCTTGTGATGCTCAAAGATAATTTGAGATAACGATTTTGTTAGTAGGTCTGCAAAGTTATCTTCAGATGGAACTCTTTCCACTGCTACATCTCCTCATGCCATGATCTCTCTAATAAGTTAGAACATCCTCATAACACTTTTGATGAGACTCAGTTCCCTCAGTTTAGCAATCGCCCCGTTGTTGTCGCAATATAGGGAATCGACTCCTCGCTACTTAGCTTGACTCCAAGATATATTATGAACTTCTTCATCTAGACTCCCTCGTTTGCTGCAGCAATGTACTCCACCTCTATGGTTGTGTAAGTAGTAATAATTTGCTTGGAACTCTTCCAGCATACTGCACCTCCATTCAGGGTATACACATTCCCTAAATTCAACTTGCTATCATGGACATTGGACTGAAAACTCGAGTCCGTGTAGCCTTCAACCCTGAGGCTACTACCTCCATATACTAGTAAAAGATCCTTAATCTTTCTCAAGTACTTAAGGATACACTTTACTGCTTTCCAGTGCTCCAATCTTGGATCCACCTAATTCCTGCTCGTGACACTTAGAGCATATACTTTATTAGGCCTAGTACATAGCATGACATACATAAAAGACCCTATCGCTAAGGCATAGTATATCATATCCATGTTCGCCTTTTCTTCAAAAGTCTTTAGGGACATACTCCTAGAAAGTGATATCCGATGTCTCATCGATATAAGACATCTCTTGGAAATTTTTATGCCAAATCTGGACTGGGACAAGCCAAGCATCCTCTTAAATCTATCTCTATAGATCTGAATCCCTAAGATATATGATGCTTCCCTTAAGTCTTTCATGGAAAAGTGTCTAGATAACCAAGTATTTACTATGGATAGCATTCCTACATCATTCCCAATGATCAAGATGTCATCCACATATAACACCAATAAGGTGATAGTGCTCCCACTAACCTTCCTGTACACACAAGGCTCATCTTTGTTCTTGACAAAGTCATAAGATTTAATTGCCTCATCAAATCTTATGTTCCAATTTCGGGAAGCTTGCTTTAGTCCATAAATAGATCTAAGCAACTTGCATACCTTATCTAGGCAGTCCTTGGACATGAATTATTCGGACTATATCATATACACCTCCTTCTCGAGGTTGTCATTGAAGAATGCGGTTTTCACGTCCATCTACCATATCTTATAATCATAGTGTGTTGCAATAACCAATAGAATTCGGATGGATTTTAACATGGCTATGGGTGAGAAGGTGTTAGAACCCTTACAGATTCTGAGCTTGCAATTGATCTCTTTAGGGGATCGACCTCCTTAGAACTCTATAGGGATTCCTTCCTTCAAATTACTACTCAAAGGCTGCAGAAAATATTCATCTATTGCTTGAGAAAAAAGGATGAATACATGACTATTTATAGGGCTTCTAAACCCCAACTCCTAATAGGACTCCTACTCAATTATGACTCCTACTCAATACTCCGAATAGGTGTAATCATCGATAATTTCTCCCTTAACATAAATTAATTACTATAAATAATGTATTACTTTATTATTAACTTCTATATCTGTGTACTATAGTTAAGGAAATAATTAAATTTAGTTTCCTTAATCGCATGGATAAGTTAGGAATTCTACTAATCAATTAAATTATTAATTGATTTATTTCCTAATGAGTGATTTGATATTTAGGAAGTAAATAGTTTACATTCCATTTTTGTGTGTGAACAATAAGAAATAAATATTATATTACTTTTTTGTATGTGAAAACAAAAGAAAAATAAATTAAAAATAAAAATTAAATTATTACTTACCTTTTGGGGAGATATCATCTTCTCCTATATAAAGGGATTACTCCTCTCTTATTCCCTACTAAGCCTAACAATGGGAGGATTGAGGAGAGGATTTTCCGGGGAGATCATATTGAAGAAGAGATATCTAAAAGAGATAGGATCCTTTCTTTTTTAACTAGCTTTGATTTATATTTTGAAATATTAATGTTGAGATTGTTATAATTTTTTATGCATAATGATGTTTTAATTTTAAAATTCATGATTAGTAAATAATGATAATTATTTTGTGATGTTAGAATGATTATTTGATTTATACTGATATCTTAATCTTAAGTAAATTTTAATATTGATTTAATTATTAAAATTTTTATTTTTGGATTAGTATAATAGTTCTAATTTATTTAATTAGATATATCTATGTTTCAAGAATTATGTGTGATTTTCTATAATGTAATTAGTTTTAAATTTAAGATTATGAATTTAAAGTTTTAATTAATGTATTTGAGTCATTCTTTAATAATTTTAAATATTGAAATCTAATTTGATAAGAGGAGTTTAATTGAGGTTTAACTTGAGTCAAGTTGATTGATCAGATCGAATCAACTCAGCTCATGTAGTCATGTACGACCTAGCTCATGTGACCAAGTACAACCTAGCCCATGTGACTTGGTATGACCCAACCAATGTGGCCGAGTAAGAGCCAACCCATATAGCAAGGTACAAACCAACCAATGTGGCTAGGCATGACCTAACTCATGTGGCTAGATACGATCTAGTCCATATGGCCACGTATGACTCAACCAATGTGGTAAGGTATGACCCAACCATGTAGTCAAGCATCGGCCAGCTCATGCGGCTAGGTACAACCCAATCAATATGGTTAGATACAACACTAACTTATGTGTCTAGGACCAACTCATGAGCCAAGTAAGGCCTAGTTCAATGGCAAGGCTCAACCCGATTTATAAGTGAGGCTTAGTCTAGTTCATGAAGTTAAGTCTTGTTAGGATCAAGAGTGCACTAAGAGGGAGGAGTGAATTAGTGCAGCAGAAAACTTTTACGATTTAAAAAACTTATTGCGATTAAAGTCGATTCAACAAGAATGGTTTCAACTTAATCCCTTTTTGGAAGAACTTTGAACTTGAAACCTTTCGTGAAAGACCAAGAGAGGACTAAGGGGATTTGCAGCAAAGTAAAGTACACAATTGAAAAAAATCGATTTCGTAAAGTTTTCGTATGAGTAAAGCTGATTTCAGAAGATGTTTACATCAAAGCGTAAGTAGACGTAGTTAAGCACAGTAAGGAGCAGAGACAGTTTGCTATAAAAGAAAGATGCTCAAAGTAAATGCAAACCGAGATTTTAGAGTGGTTTGGTCAATCGTGACCTATATCCACTTTCGGCTTCCTCCTCCAACGAGGTCACCGGCGTCCACTAGAGGCCTTCCTTCAATACGCGAAGGCCAACTACCCTTTTACGCTTTTCTCCTTTTGCCAGGCTTAGGTGACAACCCTTACAAATTTCACTCCTCTCTTGAATGATCTCAACACTTAGAAGAAAGAAGGAGGAGAACTCTAGCTTTTACAACACTTTTATTGCCTCAAAGACTCAAGATTAAAGCAAGTTTTCTTCTTTTTTTTTTTATGCTGGAAAGGGTGAGGTTTTTATAGGCCCCAATGAGTTTGAAAATGGTGCCTAAAAGTGTCCATTCTCGGATTTCCAGGGTCCTGGAGGTACCACCGCCTAACACCTAACACTGGACGATACCATCGCCTGACAGAGCTCGGAGACCGAGCTCTAGCGGTACCACCGCTTGACCAGGGGCGGTACCACCGCTGGCCAACGGTACCACCACTTAGTCTAGGTCTGTTAAGGGCCTAGTTGGCCCCTAATTAAGTTAATGAGATTACCTCACAATCCTAACTTAATCTAAACTCTAACTATAACATTTAAGATATGATTACTACAATTTGTGTTCTGGTGCGTCAATCGCTCTTTCGGCGAGCTTCCGGTGAACTTCCAGCGAACATCCGATGAACCCTCAGCAATGCTCCGACGGACTCCCAACAAGCTCCTGGACTTCGCGATGATCTTCTTGGCGAGTTCTGACAAACTTCTATGGCAAGCTCCAGGACTTCTCGGTTGGTTCCTATAGAACTTCATACGAACGTCCGGACTTCCGACGAACTCTCGAACTCTCAACGTGATCTTAGTCTTGACTCCGACACAACACATGCTGCATGTCTTACTGCCATCATAGTTAATCCTGCACACTTTTCTCAATATATAGATTAGATCAACAAATGACATTTGACTTCATCATTAAAATTCGAGATTCAATAATCTCTCCCTTTTTTATGATGATAATCAATTGATGATGGAGTTAACCTTAACTCCCCCTATCTATATGCCATACTTGAGAAAAGTCATTCTTGAATTCAAAGCCTTTGAATTCAAGAGACATATTGATAAGTTAAGTTCATTTAAATTTATTAATACTCCTATCATGATACAGCAATTCTGAAAATGATGTCAAGGCATGATGACAACCAATTGAGATGATAAGTGGGATTGAAGAATGGGTTTAGACCAAAATATCATCTTTGTCAAATCAATTAAATTCAATGAAAGTTTCTGTAACATTAAAATTATATTAGTAAAAGAAGAAAAAAAGAAGAAAAACTTAAAATGAGGTCTAATGAGATTGAACCCTAAACCTCAAGACAAACTCTTAAGCACCTCAATTTTATTTTGGCCCCGTACTCTTTACCAACCTAATAACCCACAATCCTTTCTCTTTTTCTTCAACTATTCTCTTAGCTTTTCTCATGGAAGCTAGAAAACCCCTGAGGAATATTGCAGTCAGAAATGCTCAATTCTTTTCTTACTACACCTAGGGTTTTAGTTTTATAAATTATAAGCTAAAATTTTTAGCTATTTTTTAGTCACCTAGACTTTGAATTTATCTTTGATTTTTGGAAATAATTCTTTTACAGTTTTAAGACTTATAGTATGACTTTAATCTGAGATTGGTGGATAGAGTTATTACTATCCCAATCTGAGATACTTATAATCTCTTATTTTCTAAGAAGGGATTTTATTTGAGCTGAATCAGCCCTCTTACACATATGATTAAGCTCTAGCCTTTTGATATATTTTAAAATATTCTCTTAGGATTTTGTAAGATTTGGAATTGATTGAATACCACCTTTGTCCACCAAGATATGATGTTTATAAATTTAGATAATCTTAACCCAATTTCAATAAAATAGAATAGGTATTAGTAGTTGAATTAGAGGATAGTTTAGCCTCCAAATGATTCTCTTTTAAGTTAAAATTTGGTATGTATTTACTTTTATATATCTTCTAGTTTTCTATAAAATTTTATGATAATTCAATATCATCAGGTCAGCTAGAATAGTGAAGTAAAATTTCTTCGTAGAATTGTGTGATTGTTTGATTGATGCTAGATAGTTCATTTAATTATAGAGTGAATTGTTTGAAAATTTGGTGGTGGAATCTAGATAAATTTTTAGGTTAAGTATAGTTTGTTTTATAAGAGATTTTATCAAACTTTTTTATGGATTATTGTAATAAATTATTATAAATCGATAAGTCAAGAGGTAGAGTTCTTAATTATGGTATCGCATGACTATATGCTCTCAATTTGATATGTGTAGTACTTGCTAATATATTCGATCACTAAGAAACGTGATCTTTCCTTAGCATCTTCATTTCAAAGTTCAATTAAGTAAGTATAAGTTTAATTTTTATAAAATAATGATCATATAAATAATCATTTTTATAATGTATTTTGGAAAGTATATTTTAAATAATATGATTGTCATGAGCTAAATGTGAATGTATTTACTTTATAAGCATAAAAATATATGAATTATGATAAAAATGTCTTGTATGGATGCATATATCATGACATGTGATGTGGGAGTATACAGATATATTATGATGTATAATGTATGTATATGATATGACATGCAGTATGGAAGTACGTATATATTATAATATGTAGTGTGAGAATGTACATATATATTACGATAATATATGGTATGAGAGTGCACATATGTATTACAATAACGTATTGTATGAGAGTGCACATATGTATTATGAATGTGGGAGTGCAGATATATATTATGATGTATGACATGGGAAGGCATGTATATATTATAATATAGGACATAGAATTTGTTATGTTTCTCACATATGCATATAAACATTCTGAATTATTTTACATAAAATTTTACCTCTTTATTATGCACATACAATGTTATAGGGTTATACTAGCTAAAGAAGTATAGGATGAGATGTTTAACATTAAATGTCTTATGCTTACAATTTTAAAATATTGGGTAAATGACATGATACATGCTCATATGAATAAAAGCTTATACTTACTAAGTGATTACTCATTATAGATCCTATTTTACAAGTAAGAATACTAGTACCCACCCAAATGATTTGAGAAGTGAGCACATACAAATTCATACTAATGTAGATATGAACGATGACCTACGAGCATTTTGTATGTATAAATTTTAAACATGTTATGTTTGGATTTTTTTTTTTTTTGTTAGATGTTATAATTATATATTGGTATCAAAAACACTATGTACCAGGGAAATCTCCCGTCAATTTTGTTTAGTAAATTAACAAATTTTAATTTTAAAATTACCTACTTTCTACTACATTCATATTGATAATAATAATAAAATTAAAATATGATATTCTACTTTAGTCATGCATGGAGAATATGGATGGAACTAAAATTAGGGTATTACATATAAGTAGGGAGTGTCAAACCATATAAATTTTATGTCAACTTTTTGGTATATTTTTTGTCATTGATGTCTAAGATTTTTTTTATATTTTAAATTTGTTTCTCTCGCCCCCAAAACTAGGATACCTTAGTAGGGTTGTAAGATTGGATAATACTTGTATTATTATATTGTTTTCAGCATAAGTTAATATCTGTGATTGGGGAACCTTTGTATGATATTATTTTTAATCATATCCAGTGAAAACACAAGAGTTTCTATGAGATTTATCCTTTTTTTATATATATCTGGTCCCAGTATTTGTTGATTTGTTATAATATCGTAGTGTATCGTTGGAGCCAAATATTTAGGTGATATTTATCCTCATCTTGTTCTTGAGATTCTTCCCATGAGAGTTGAGTAGGATGATTAGGCCAACATCTTCCCTCTAATACCTAGCTGAATCTCGAGAATAGCATTTGTAACTCCGTTCTATTTGTCACTTGTATGACTACTCTTAAGTACTGAAGCAACCCATTAAATTGATATAGTATGTGGTATTCGTGACCCTAACTTGATAAGCTTTCATCCAGTTAATCTTGATAATAATTGGTTAGAATCAGTCTAAAACATATGAAGTGAACTGAGTTGAGAGCTCGAGATAGAAACAAACGCATCATTTTTTAAAAAAGATATTTTATTTATTTGAAAAAAAAAACTTACAATGTGAGGATGAAGCAAAAATAGATACAGTGTGCAGATAAAAAAAAAACAAAACTAAGGGTCTTTTATGAGAAATCACCCTTTTTATAAGGGATTTTATCAAATACGGATAATTTAAGAAGATTCATGCATTTTTGTTATAAGATGAGCATCATCCGCTTATAAAGAAGGTTCAAGAAAAATATGAATATTACCAAGAAATTAATGTGAAGTGGCGTGTAATATTATTAATATTAGGATGATACATAAACATAAATAACACCAAAGAGGAATATTAGGAAAAGATAGATCCCACCATTATCCGAAATTAATTAATTCTTAACCAATAAGCACAAGAAAGCATAGTTTGATATGTCCTAATAAATATAGAATGGAAGGGACCATCAAGCACAAGGAAATGGACCTTCTTTTGACAGGCTTAATTTCAAGCGTACAATAATTACCATACCTAATTGTGCAGATCTGTAAACCAAATCCGAATTTCTATTAATTAAATTAAAAATTTTTGAAGGTGAGCATAAAGGGCCTCTATCAAGGAGATGGTACCACTACCAGTTTTATTTTTATTTTTATTTTTTACTTTTTTAAAAAATAAAATATAGTATTCCTATAAAAGAAATGGTGGGTATTGATAGCAAATAAAGATTTTCTCAATTGTCCTACGAGATTTTCTCAAATTATGTACCCCCTTGGATGTCATAGGATTTCCTACGAGATTTCCTCAAGTATAGCAAAATTCTTTCACAAAACAATTATGTACCCCCTTGGATGCCATGGGGTTTTGCTGCACCCTCTAGTTTAAAAATCTTCATGACTTTGTACTCAGCATGCTTTGGATTGGAAGAGAGCCCCAGTAGCAACAAATAAAGTATATCTTGTATGTACTATACTTGTATTTGTTACAAATGAGATAGAAAAGAAATTACCGAAGAAGTTTAATATATTAACAAGTCCCTTTCCTATTTATACAAATTAGGATGGAGGATTTCCCTCAATAGAATAAAGGATTTTCCTTAACAAAATAGGAAGATTTCTTTAGTTGCTGTTGTTGTTGCTGTTACTATTACTGCGGTGATGGTGAGAGAAGAAAGCTGTAGCAAAGGAGGAAGCAACAGAGGAGGTAGCTGCAATAAAGGAGGAAGCTGCAATGATGTTGCAGTGATGCTACAGCAGAGAAGAAAGCTGTAGCAAAGGAGGAAGCAACAGAGGAGGTAGCTGCAATAAAGGAGGAAGCTGCAATGATGTTGCAGTGATGCTACAGCAGAGAAGAAAGCTGTAGCAAAGGAGGAAGCAACAGAGGAGGTAGCTGCAATAAAGGAGGAAGCTGCAATGATGTTGCAGTGATGCTACAGCAGAGAAGAAAGCTGTAGCAAAGGAGGAAGCAACAGAGGAGGTAGCTGCAATAAAGGAGGAAGCTGCAATGATGTTGCAGTGATGCTACAGCAGAGAAGAAAGCTGTAGCAAAGGAGGAAGCAACAGAGGAGGTAGCTGCAATAAAGGAGGAAGCTGCAATGATGTTGCAGTGATGCTACAGCAGAGAAGAAAGCTGTAGCAAAGGAGGAAGCTGCAATGATGTTGCAGTGATGCTACAGCAGAGAAGAAAGCTGTAGCAAAGGAGGAAGCAACAGAGGAGGTAGCTGCAATAAAGGAGGAAGCTGCAATGATGTTGCAGTGATGCTACAGCAGAGAAGAAAGCTGTAGCAAAGGAGGAAGCAACAGAGGAGGTAGCTGCAATAAAGGAGGAAGCTGCAATGATGTTGCAGTGATGCTACAGCAGAGAAGAAAGCTGTAGCAAAGGAGGAAGCAACAGAGGAGGTAGCTGCAATAAAGGAGGAAGCTGCAATGATGTTGCAGTGATGCTACAGCAGAGAAGAAAGCTGTAGCAAAGGAGGAAGCAACAGAGGAGGTAGCTGCAATAAAGGAGGAAGCTGCAATGATGTTGCAGTGATGCTACAGCAGAGAAGAAAGCTGTAGCAAAGGAGGAAGCAACAGAGGAGGTAGCTGCAATAAAGGAGGAAGCTGCAATGATGTTGCAGTGATGCTACAGCAGAGAAGAAAGCTGTAGCAAAGGAGGAAGCAAAGGAGAAAGCTACAGCAAAGGAAGAAGCAGGTAGCTGCAGTAGAGGTGCAATAGAGGAGGTAGGTGCAATAAAGGAGGAAGCTGCAATGATGTTGCAGTGATGCTACAGCAGAGAAGAAAGCTGCAGCAAAGGAGAAAGTCGCAGCAAAGGAGGAAGCAACAGAGGAGGTAGCTGCAATAAAGGAGGAAGCTGCAACGATGTTACAGTGATGCTGTAGCAGAGAAGAAAGCTGTAGCAAAGGAGGAAGCTGTAGTAAAGGAGGTTGATGCTATAACGACGGACAACCCGAGTCTAGGGTCGGTGCAAGTGGCACCAATGAAGAAGAAGGCCGTATAGAGGAGAAGAGGGAAGGAGCGGGCAAGAGTTAGAGAGGGATCCACTGTTGAGGGCGAGCAGTCGACCGCACCAAAATAGGCCCTCGTTGTTTAGTAGCGAAGGCATCACACGCCGTACAGTGGACAACCCTTCTCTACTCTACAGAGGCAAGGGATATGATGAATGACAAGCTTCGATGATCGTGAAGCCTCGCTTTACTAAATAAACTTCAATACAATAACAAGTCCCTCTCCTATTTATACAAATTAGGAGGAAAGATTATCCAACAAGATTTCCCTCAGAGATTTCCTTATTTGGAAAAATCTTAATGCTATCATATTAAGATCACAATGGAAGACAATTTTTAATTCTCAGAATTATGCATGTTATTCCTCTTCGATTTCATTTACTGCCTCGAGGAAGAGAGGAAAAAAATGTCTGGCGGTCAGCAGGCATTGAGGAAATGACATTTATTCTATTGATCCGAAGGACCGTAATGAAATGACAATTAATACACCTGACCGACGGTTAATGGTGCCCCATATACCTTTTACCAACAAGTCGAAAGAACCTCAAAGCCTCTACAATGAACCTCATACCAGCTAACACGTGCTGCAGCGTCCCGACCATCATCTCTCTATAAGTACTTTCTTTTTGTCTCCTTAGTAATTTAAAAGTTCCTTTTTGTCTTTTCTTTCTTTTTTTTTCTTTTTTTTTTCTCCCCCAAAGAAAACAACGTACAACCTGACATACTATCAGGACATCGGATCAAAGGTGGGTCATTCATCCCGCGAGCTGATAGCCTTTTTGAACTTATAGTTTTTTCAACCATTAACCAGTTAAATAGCATTTCTGAGTCAAAATTTCTTTCAAATTTCACATGGCTTGAGGAAATGACATTTATTCCTATTGATCCGAAGGACCGTAATGAAATGACAATTAAACACCTGACCGACGGTTAATGTGGCCCCATATACCTTTTACCAACAAGTCGAAAGAACCTCAAAGCCTCTACAAGTGAACCTCATACCAGCTAACACGTGCTGCAGCGTCCCGACCATCATCTCTCTATAAGTATTTATTTTTTGTCTCCTCAGTAAACTTAGCAACGTAGGTGACAATGGTATTAATTACAACATAGTTGAAAGGAGGGTTTTGCAGGTGAGTGCCAGCTGAAATTAACCACTGAAGCCAATGGATACTTGTAAGTAATTTAAAAGTTCCTTTTTGTCTTTTCTTTCTTTTTTTTTTCTTTTTTTTTCTCCCCCAAAGAAAACAACGTACAACCTGACATACTATCAGGACATCGGATCAAAGGTGGGTCATTCATCCCGCGAGCTGATAGCCTTTTTGAACTTATAGTTTTTTCAACCATTAACCAGTTAAATAGCATTTCTGAGTCAAAATTTCTTTCAAATTTCACATGGCTTGAGGAAATGATTTCAATGAATCGACGCCAATGCCGTATCTACATATATATATATATATATATATATATATATATATATATATATATATATATATATATATATATATATATATATATATACACATATATGTACAGCAGTGTGATCCTGATGTTGGTGGTTGTGTTGTTGTTTTGTTGTTCACGCACCACGTTCCTGGTTCTGCCTCAAGGATCTCCTAAAGTGGGAGTTGCGGTACAAACTGTTGCCATCCCTGTGCAGGGTGACCTCGGAATGAATCACCGAGTTAGGGAATCGCTGCTTGTGCCTCTGATCGCGGTTGTGGTGGCCGTGGTGTTTCTCTTCCGTCTCCGTGTCCGGTTTCTCCGCCTTCGTATCCTCGGTGACTCGCTCCGTTGGCGTTGGCGCAACGTAGACGAAGGAGCCAACGGGCACATCGTTCAGGTTGAGAAGCGGCTCCATTGTCTCCACGACGGTCCTCATGTTGGGCCTCGCTTTGGGATTGTGGTTCAAGCATTTGTAGGCAATTGCAGCGGCCTTTTGGGCGCCTTTGGAAGAGTACAGGCCGTCGAGATTGGGGTCCATGACGCGGCTTATCTTGTCTGAATTGTTGAGGTAGGGTCGAGCCCAATCGACAAGGTTCTTTTGCCGATTGGGTCGGGTTTTGTCGACGCACCGTCTCCCAGCCAGTAGTTCCAACAACACGACTCCGAAGCTGTAGACGTCACTTTTGGCTGTAAGGTGACCTGCGCAGGGATCCAATTGCTTGTTGGTTAATCAGCGGTAGCCACGGCGGCGTAGCCATGCGGTGACGTGGGTTGTTTGTTGTCTTTCTTACCGGTTAATACGTACTCCGGTGCCGCGTACCCACGTGTACCCATGACACGCGTGGTGACGTGGGTGTTGTCTCCCTGCGGCCCATCCTTTGCCAGACCGAAATCCGAAAGCTTCACCGTGTAATCCTGCGATACTTGGTCAACGTTGCCGTCAATCTCACACGTCAATGAGGTAAGCTTGGAGGTTGGTTTGTAAGGAGATCGTCTTTTACTTTTATTATTTTTATTTGGTTAAAAGGTTGGGGTTAAAATGCGTGGTATCATCAACTTGCATTTGATGTGTTGTTGGATCCATCGAGGTCAAAGATACTTACCGAGTCGAGCAGTATGTTTGACGCTTTAAAATCGCGGTAGATGACGGGCTTCTCGGCTTCATGCAGAAAGGCGAGGCCCTTGGCGGCTCCCACTGCTATCTTTAGCCTCGTTGACCACGGCAATGAAGCAAGCAGTCCTGCGCAGATAAAGAGTAGGTAAAGATTAACCCTCATACAGGTTCCACCTGAACTCTGTCTGTCATCTACCAAAGCCATTGCAAGTCAATGAAAAACGAGCCAGCAGGCCCCAAGCGAGCACTGATGCGCATGGAAAAATGACAAAGTTGATGAGCACAAAATTGAATTACAGAAAATAATTTGAAGTGGTAGTTCAACCTTGCTTGCGCAAGTTGCATACTAACGTTGTTCGAAAGCAAGTGCTTCGTTAGATTATGTTTAAATACTTGTCATGAAAGCAAGTGTTTCATAAGGACACAGGAAACCAACTTTCGCATGTTTCTTAGGTATATATAAAAGCAAAATAAGCATATTTTATTGAGGATTTTATGACCTGATGGATGCTCTATTAGGATATGAGCAGAGTAAAATTTAAAGCACAAAGAAGACTAGACTGTTATTGAAAAAAAAGACAACAACTGTTGCTTCTTTGTTGTTTCAAGAATTAGACTTACTCTTAAAGAGATGGTTTTCCAAGCTTCCTCGAGGCATATACTCGTAGACGAGCATCCTGTGCTCATCTTCACAACAATAACCAATCAGTTTAACGAGATGGGGATGCCGCAGTTGCCCAAGAAAGATGACCTCGGCCTGAAGTCACACAGACAGCAACTAGATCACGCACAAAGAAACCTAATACGAGCTTAACTAACAGAGCTTAATGGCTTAAAAGAGGTCCAAGTCATGGTGGTAGCGCTCACCAGCCACTCTCTGTGGCCCTGCAAGCCGTCCAAATCCAGGGACTTCACCGCCACATGCTGCTCCTTGAGGCCTGGCCGCAGCTTGTCGTCAATGTAACCCTTGTAGACGGGGCCAAATCCACCTGATCCGATGAAATTGGTCATGGAGAAGTTCCTCGTGACAGCTTTGAGCTCTCCAATGGTGAATACATGGAGGTTGGATCCTGCGAGAGTCAACGACAGGTCCTCGGGCGAGAATGGTGCGCTGGAGTTGCTTATATCAGAACTCGAGCTGCACTGGAGCTTTCTGGGACTTGTTGCAGAGTTCTCAACGCTCTTCGCCCAGCAGCCGGTTAAGAATGACTTCCATGAATTACTGGACATCTTGGGGAAGGGATTGCGACCGAGTTTGAGGAGGAAGAGGAAGGTAGTTTAGGCACAACTCAGCAGCGAGATGTGCACATACATATAAAGGCGTGGCTTCCTCAATGCTTGTGGTGTGCAATGACTGAACTGTCCCTTGACTCGGACAACGTCAAAGGAAATCTGTGGGAAACTCTGGAACAGAAGGAATGGTTTGGTTTGAGGGGCTTTTTCACCGCTTTTATTATTATTATTATTATTATTATTATTATTATTATTATTATTATTATTATTATTATTATTCTATTGAGGCATTTGAACGACTGAATGCTACAATTATGAGATCTAATGACGTGTAAGCCTCTCCAGAAACTGACATTGTACCTTCAGGGAACCTTCCCTGGTTTCGGTTTGACATGGTGATCGGCCCCACCATCAACCATGTTTTGGTGGCTTAATCGTGGGTACCTCTTCTGCTCTGCTTATCCAGTGATAAGAGAGACCATGTAATCTGTTCATTGGTTCTTCTTTTGGATCGAAGTGGTACTCTAGCTCAATAATTGATAATTAGTGCTAGTTTCGGCATGCT
>CM017197.1:37399063-37446563 GCA_004837865.1 Musa balbisiana
CTAACGGGGTGCAAAGAGGGCCACTATGCCTCTATCGCTAGGTGGGCCTAGTGGAGAGGGGGAGACTGATGGGTAACGACATGATTAGAGACTGAATAAAGGGCGATCATCAATATAAATAAGATAACTATTTTAAAATATTTTGTTTTATGAGAATTTTTCAAACTTGATGTACTATTTAAGAAATATAAAATTTATATTTTTTTTTCAAAAATTCATCCTTTTTTTCCTTCCAATCTTATAAAAAAGAAAAAAAAGAAAAAAAAAAGGGGAAGGTCCCTTTGTGAATGTGTGCTTGCATGTATATTTACTCGATTCAATTCTAACACCACGTGTAATCATCAATAATATTCTCCCTTGATATAAATTAATTTTTATAAATTATATGTTATTTTATTTAAATTATTAACTTTTTATTTGTATAGTATGGTTAAGAAAATGATTAAAATTGATTTATTTAATTATATGGATAAGTTAATAATTTTATTTATTAATTAAATTATTAATTGATTTATTTCTTAATAAGTGATATGATTTTTAGAAAGTAAATAGTTTATATTTTATTTTTGTATATGAATAGTAAGAAATAAATATTATATTTCTATTTTTATGTATAAAAATAAAGTAAAAAATTAAATTATTACTTATATTTTGAGGAGAGCTTATCGTCTCCTTTATAAAGGAGGCTCCTCCTCTCTCATTTCTTACTAAGCCTCCAAGAAGAGAATCCTAGAGGAGAAACAAGATCTTATATTTTTTTCTAATTAACATTAATTCATGTTTTAAATTATTTATATTAGGATTATTATAATTTTATGACGAATAATAATATTTTAATTTTAAAATTTTATGATTAATAAATAATAATAATTACTTTGTGATGTTAGAATGATTATTTGACTTATAACGATATGTTAAGCTTAAGTGAATTTCATGATTAATTAAATTATTAAAATTTTATTTTTGGATTAACATAATAGTTTTAATTTATTTAATTAGATATATTTATGTATCAAGAATTATATATGAATTTTTATGATTTAATTAATTTTAAATTTAAGATAGTGAATTTAAATTCTTTAATTCATGGATTTGAGTTACTCTTTAATAATTTAAAATATTAAAATCTAATTTGATAAGAAAAGTCTAACTAGGATCTAACCTAAGTTAGGTTGATCTGCTAGACCCGGTTGACCTAGCTATTGTGGTCATGTATGACCCAATCCCTTGTGGCCATATATGACTTAGCTTATATAGCAGGTATAATCTAACCCATATGGTCATATAGGACCCAACCCATGTGGCTAGGTATGATCTAGCCTTTGTGGCAAGGTACGACCTAACCGATATGGCCAGGTATAACCCAATTCATGTAGTCAAACATGACCTCAACTTATGTGTTCAGGCATGACTCAACCTGTAAGCCAAGCGTGACCTAGTTTAGTGGTAAGGCTCAGTCTAACTTGTGAGTGAGGTTCAACTCAGTTCGCGAAGTTAAGCTTGCCCAACTATATGATTGGCACTAGACAAATCATCACTAATTAATTAAATTATTAATTGATTTATTTCTTAATAAGTGATATGATTTTTAGAAAGTAAATAGTTTATATTTTATTTTTGTATGTGAACAGTAAGATATAAATATTATATTTCTATTTTTATGTATGAAAATAAAGTAAAAATTAAATTATTACTTATGTTTTGAGGAGAGCTTATCTTCTCCATATAAAGGAGGCTCCTCCTCTCTCATTTCTTACTGATCCTCCAAGAAGAGAATCCCCGAGGAGAAACAAGATCTTATATTTTTTTTAATTAACTTTAATTCATGTTTTAAATTTTTTTATATTAGGATTATTATAATTTTATGATGCATAATAATATTTTAATTTTAAAATTTTATGATTAATAAATAATAATAATTACTTTGTGATGTTAGAATGATTATTTGACTTATAACGATATGTTAAGCTTATGTGAATTTCATGATTAATTAAATTATTAACATTTTATTTTTGGATTAACATAATAGTTCTAATTTATTTAATTAGATATATTTATGTATCAAGAATTATATATGAATTTTTATGATTTAATTAATTTTAAATTTAAGATAGTGAATTTAAATTCTTTAATTCATGGATTTGAGTTACTCTTTAATAATTTAAAATATTAAAATCTAATTTGATAAGAAAAGTCTAACTAGGATCTAACCTAAGTTAGGTTGATCTGCTAGACCCGGTTGACCTAGCTATTGTGGTCATGTATGACCCAATCCCTTGTGGCCATATATGACTTAGCTTATATAGCAGGTACGATCTAGCCCATATGGCTAAATAGGACCCAACCCATGTGGCTAGGTATGATCTAACCCTTGTGGCAAGGTACGACCTAACCGATATGGCCAAGTATAACCCAATTCATGTAGTCAAACATGACCTCAACTTATGTGTTTAGGCATGACTCAACCTGTAAGCCAAGCGTGACCTAGTTTAGTGGTAAGGCTCAGTCTAACGTGTGAGTGAGGTTCAACTTAGTTCGCGAAGTTAAGCTTGCCCAACTATATGATTGGCACTAGACAAATCATCACTTTTCTATCCAATCTATTATACTTCAACCCAATCTATTACTTGGGATAAGCATGTGCGATGCACATAACTTGTCCAAGACTTAAGTGAGTCGGTTCGATTTGGGCTAATACTATTAAGAAATCTGATCAGAGCATCATATATGTAGTGGAAGAATAAAAAAAATAAAAAAATAGATTTCCTAGAAAAAGTATCTCGTCGTCATACGAAGATTAGTGCGAGAATCATAAAATCGAAAACCATGTATATCAAATAAGATCGTATATTCTTAAAAAATCCTAGATCTGTAGGGGTCGATGAAGGAGGTCAACTATCCTCCTCTTTAGTGGTGATTCACATAGTAGATGTGATGAATATGCTCCTTAAATCACTACACGATCTTCCTCTCTACGTGTATCACGTAATCAAGAAGGGGCCAACCCTTTGCCAAGAGGTGACTAGCCTATGTCACCTTTTGGCCCCTCTTATTTGCTAGTCATAGGTGCCCTGCAAGCCAATCACGTTAGTGATGACACGTGTGATATAATACACACTCTTTATTTGGTAATTTTCTCACTTTATATTGCTTATTGCATGTATTGTGATGTTTGTGGATCTGTATAATGAGAATTGAATCGTGATGAGATCATGATAATGAGACTGATTCACCTTTAAACATAGACCCTAAATAATCTCAATCGTAGGTCACTTGAGAGAGATATCAAAATGACTAGATAGACTAGTGTGATGTATACTCATCCATATGATGGAGATTGCTAGTCTCATAGCTGCTCGTGTAGGGACACTACGGATATCATACAAGTGCTTATTAGAGAATGAGTTCACTAATTGATCCGCTCATGGAATGCTGGATGGTTGATGATATCTTATTATCAGACAACGATTCTATCATCCCAGTGGTGTATCTAGTCCTTAGACTTGAGATACCAAGGATATCTTGTATTAGTACTTAACTCTTTGATACCAGACTTATAGACCTAGAAGTTCCAGATCTAGCACAATTGGTCATCAGGAGTATTATGTAATGGTCTAGTATATCTATAGTCGATAAGTCAAGTAAATTATTATGGAGATAATAATTCACTAAGCTAGAAGGAGTTTTGATAGGTATAACTCACAGCCAACTCGATATTGGGTTTACAGGGTCACACACATATGGTAGATGTTGCAATAAGTAGAGATTTAGATATAAGATATCCGCTGGAGCCCCTATCTTATTGGATATCCAATAAGCCCATAAATTATTGGATCCTATAGATGAGATCCTATGGATCAGTTGTGCATGTGATGTTATCCCAGATTTCTCAACATCAACTAGGTTCTAAACCTTGTTGGAGTATATGGAATCCATCTTAGAATTTATGATTTCTTACCACTTCCTGAAGTATATGCTCTTAATAGCCTCCTTATAGGTCTAAGGATCAATATCCTCAACATCCTCTCCTTTTGTATATCTCACATATCTCTTATGAGGATGGGGTGCTTTGTCGGACCTATGCAAAGTTGAAACTTATGTGCTAGGTATTTGTACAAACTCGGGCTATGGAATGGTACTTTAGCTAGGTTCTCTAACCTTACTCAACTCTATTACACTTTCACTATCTCCACCAAGAATGTGTTCCTTATCAAGGAACACTACCATTTTGGCTATAAAGATATTTTGATCATTAGAGTGATAAAAATAATACCCATAAGTTTCCTTGGGGTATCCCACAAACTTGCATTATTCCATCTTGGATTTCAAATTGTCGGGGTTGCGTCTTTTAACATAGGCAGGGTAGCCCCATTAACAATCTTAAGATTGAGTTTCTTCTCTTTTTATATCTTATATGGTGTAGACACTATCGACTTAGTTAGAATACTATTTGGAAGGTAAGCTACGGACTCTAGGGCGTATCCCCATAATGAGATGGGTAGGTCAGTGAAATTCATCATTGACTACACTATGTCTAACAACGTGTGATTCCTCTTTTTCAATATACCATTGAGTTGAGGTGTATAAGGAAGTATCTATTAGGTTAAAATCTTATGGTCTTTGAGGAACTAGGTAAACTTTGTACTCAAGTACTCACCTCCTCGATCTGATCGAAGAGTCTTGGTACTCTTTCTAATCTGATTTTCTATCTCATTCTTGGTAGTCATAGGTGCCCTACAGACTAATCATATGAGTGATGTCATGTGTGATATGATACACATTTTTTTTACTTATTATATTTTAGCATTTTATCACTTTGCATTGCTTGTTGCATATATGCATATATATTGTGATGTTCATGGATCTGGGTAATAGGAATTGTATCGTGATAAGATCATGGTAATGAGACCGATTCATCTTTAAACACAAACCCTAAATAACCCTAGTCATAAGTTACTCGAAAGAGACATCGAGATAACCGAATAAACTGGTGTGTTGTATACCCATTCATATGATGGAGACAACTGATCTCATAGTTGCTCATGTGGGGACACTAGGGCTACAATGCAGGTGCTCATTAGAGAATGAGGTCATTGATTGATCCACTCACGAAATACTGGATGGTTAATGATACCTTATTGTCAAACAATGATTCTGTTATTCTAGTGGTGTACCTGCTTCTTAAACTTGAGACATCAAGGATGTCCTATATGAGTACTCTACTCTTTGATACCAGATTTATAGGCTTGAAAGTTTCAGATCTAGCATAGCCAATCATCAGGAGTGGCAGTCAACCTTACAAGGACTACTGAGTGTCGATAGAGGATCTTTCACTCTCGGTATCATGAGAGGAATATTCCATATATTCTTACTTAAATAAATCTATAGCCAGGGTCATTTAGATTGAGAGAAAAAGAATTCTCTAGGAGAATCCGATTAGAGCGAGACTTGAGTAGAAATCATATGGGTCTGAAAACGCCATGCTCGGTATATAGTCTTTGGGATATTAGATGGATGAGGGACTATAGGTATACAATAACTAAGGATATATATGTCTAAAAGATTGGATTCCCCTGTATCGTTTGGGGACTACGACATAGTGACATAGTATATTCGTAGTCGATGAGTCGAGTGAACTATTATGAAGATAATAATTCATTGATCCAGATGGAGTTCTAATAGGTATGACTCATGGCTAGCTCAATATTGGGCCTAGAGGGTCACACACATATGGTAGGCGTTGTGACGGGTAGAGGTTTGGATATGAGATATCCGCCGGAGCCTCTATCTTATTGGATATCTAATAAGCACCTAAATTATTAGATCCTATGAATGGGATCCAATAAGCACTAATGAGAGGTTATTTGATAGAGATATACTAATCTAATAGGCTTGGGTATTTGGATGGAGATCCAATACCAAATAGGGCAGGATCCTTTAGGGTTAAATTGACAAGGGGCCTTTATAAATAGGAGGGAACCAAACATCTATAGGCTAGGGGGTTTTTAGTTGCCACCTCCTATTCTCCTCTCCTCTTCTCCTCCTTAGATAGCATGTGTGGAGTTTTGGATAGTGATTTGAGGAGTGTCGTCGTAGCCTTGCTGTGTGTATCACCGCTAGAGAGAAAGATGCTTGACCTCCTACATCCTCTCCTATAGGTCTATAAGGATTTAGGGATATACAATCTCCCTAGGTAACATAACTATCTCACACATGGTTTTTAGTTTCACAAATTTTGATCTTTGCATGACGATGAACACATCATTGAAAAATTTGGGGAATTTTATTTTATATTCTTTCACTACGCATGTGATATCACTCCTAGACTTCCCTACAATTCTTATATTCACTAAATTTCTCAAAGGCCTCAGACTTGTACTTTATCAAATACACATATTATACCTAGAGATGTTATTAGTGAATGTAATGAAATATGAATAACCTCCTATGACCTGAGTTGACATGGGACCACATATATCACTATGTATGAGTTCTAGCAACTTAGTGGCTCTCTCTCTAGTTTCACTAAATGGAGAGTTGATCAACTTTACATGAAGGCAAGGCTCGCAAGTTGCATATGACTCATAGTAGAATAAATATAGGTATTCATCCTTCAGCAACTTTTGGATTATTCCTTCGTGGATGTGACCTAGCCTACAATATCATATGTATGCATTGTTCACCTCATCGCATTTCCTCTTAGATACACTTACATTCATGATATCTAGAGCAATGTCTAACATAAATAAACTATTATGCAATATTTCTCCAGTGATGATCTTATCATCCAATATTGTCGAATAACTATTATTGTCAAAAACTAATTTATATCCACTAACTGTCAAACATGAAATAGAAATAATATTTTTGATAATAGAAGGAATGAAATAACATGCATCCAATATAGGATGACCTCGCCAATAGCCACTATACTAACTTTTACTCCATTACCCATATTGAGGTCCATCTCGCCTCTCATCAATCTCCTAGGACTTGCTAGAACCTACAATGAATTACAAATGTAATAAGTGCTAGTCATATGTACCTTATAAGCCAATCATTTGAGTGATGACAAGTATAATTCAAGGGCTCTTAGATGTGATAAGTGCTAATGGATCCTGCCATATTAGACACTTGATCTCCATCTAACTACCCAAGCCTCTTAGATTCGTAAGTCTCTACATAATAATCCCTTATTGGCTTTTATTGGATCTCATCCATAGGATCCAATAATTCAGGGGCTTATTGGATATCCAATAAGATAAGGGCTCTAGTGGATATCTCATATCTGAAACTCTACTTATTGGAACACCTATTATATGTGTATGACCCTCTAGATTCAATATCGAGCTAGCTGTGAGTCATATTTATCAGAACTCTTTCTTATTTAATGAATTATTATCTTCATAATAATTCACTTGACTTATCGACTATAGACGTATTAGGCCTCTATACCGCTATCCCCAAACGATACAAGGGAATCCAATCCATTAGACCAATCTGTCCTCTAGTACCGTATATCTATAGTCCCTCATCCATCTAATATCCTAGAGATCGTAACCGGACATAGTGTTGTTAGTCTCATATAGTTTCTACTCGAGTCTCACTCTAATGGAATTCTCGCGGAGAACTATTTCTCTCTCAATCAGAATGACCCTAGCCAGAAATTTGCCTAAGTAAGAATATATGAGATATTTCTCTCATGATACCAAGAGCGGATAATCCTCTATCGATACTCAATAGCCCTTGTAAGGTTGACTGTCACTCCCGATGATCGGTTGTGTTAGATTTAGAACTTCCAAACTTATAAGTCTAGTATCAAAGAGTGGAGTACTCATATTGGACATCCTTGATATCTCAAGTCTAAGGACTAGATACACTATTAGGATAACAAAATCGCTATTTGACAATAAGGCATCATCAACCATCCAGCATTCTATAAGCGGATCAATCAATGAATTCATTCTCCAATGAGCATCTGCACAGTATCCCTAGTGCCTCCATCATAGGGATAGGTAAACAGTACATTAGTCTGTCCGGTTATCTCAATGTCCCTCTAAAGTAACCTATGATTGAGATTATTTAGAGTCTATGTTTAAAGACGAATCAATCTCATTATCATGATCTCATCACGATCTGATTTCTATTGTATAGATCCATAGACATCAATATATATATATATATATATATATATATATATATATATATATATATATATATATATATATATATATATAGTGATAAAATACTATATAATATAATAAATAAAAATAGTGCATATCATGTCACATGTGCCATCACTCACGTGATTGACTTGTAGGGTACATATGACTAGTAACTATAGGTACACGGTAATTGGGGACAAATCGGTCCAATGGATTGAATTCCCTTATATCATTTAGGAACTATAGCGTAGTGGCCTAGTATATCTTTCCGATGATCGATTATCTCAAGTCTAAGGACAAGATATACCATTGAAATAATGAAATTATTGTTTGACAATAAGGTATCATTGACCATCCAGTATTCTATAATAAGATCAATTAGTGAATTCATTCCTTAATAAGTACCTACATAATATCTCTAGTGTCCCTATATGAGCAACTATGAGACCATTCGCCTCCATCATATGGATGGGTATACAACATATCAGACTATTCAGTTATCTTGATGTCCCTCTTGAGTAACCCATGATTGAGATTATTTAGGGTCTATGTTTAAAAGCAAATCCGTCTCGTTTTTGTGATCTCATCATAATCTAATTTCTATTGCATAGATCCATAAACATCACAATATATATAACAAACAATATAAAGGGAGAAAAATATCAAATATATAATAAGCAAAAAGAGTGTATATCATATCACACGTGCCATCACTTACATAAGTGGCTTACAGGGCACCTATCACTAGCAATTACAAGATGAATCTGATTCGATGATATGTCCTCGAGAGACTTGACCAAGCATACCATGTTCTCAAGTTACCGATGACATTTCTATGTCGTAGATAAGATATTGAATCATAATATAGGTGAGCCTCAAAGGACTTGACCAACTTAACCTACGTTATATATATATGTACATATATATGTACATATATATATATATACGTATCTAGTAAGTGCATAAGTAATCACATATTGCATGAGCAATTACACAAAATAATCATAGATTATATCCTAATATAATGAAGTTCGAGATAGTGAGTCGAATCACTCACATCACTTTCTATTTGTGCATTCATGCATCTCCATATTTTGTGATAGTTCATCTCACCATCATCGATTTGGTCGGCATCTTAGTGCATCTCCATGTGTTGTGATCGTCTGTTTTAGTCTCCTGAGTTCCCTTGTTACCTCCACGCTCCTACTACGCTTCCTTATGTAATTATAATATAATCATATGCACACAAGCTCGATAATAAAAGAGAAGAAATGGAAACTCGTAGGCCTCAATAAAAATAATAATCACAACACATAAATGCACGATCTATGATCATCCATTCATATCATATATCACACATACACATCATCATGTAAGACTACTAGATAATAATAATTATAATTAATTTAAATATTTAATTAATTACTTTATATAATTTTTGTGATACCCTATCGTAGGTGCCCTAGGTAGATAAGGAACATTGGCCCCCAAGGCCTCCTTTGTAGCAAAAAAAACCCTGGCTGTAGGATTATCATGGGCGGCCAGGAAACCCTAACTACTTGCTTTCCCCATTTAAAAATCACATATGAGACAATTTTACATGATTCATTAACACACCTAGTTTAAAAATCAAGCTTCGCATAAAACAACATGGCTTTGATACCACTGTTGGGAAATCTAATCAAAGCATTACATATATAGCAGAAGAATAGAAAAAAAAAAAACACAGATTTCTCAAGAAAAGTATCTTATCGTTGCATGAAGATTAGTGCTCGAGAACCGTAAAACCAAAAACTATCTGTATCAAGTGCGATTTGTTACTTAGGGAGATTATATATCATTGAAAAAACTTATATATGTAAGAATGGATGAAGAAGGTCAACTATCCTCCTCTCTAGCGATGATACACACAGTAGATGCGATGAAGATGCTCCTTAAATCACTATACAATCTTCCTCTCCACATGTACCATGTGATCAAGAAAGGGCCTATCCTTATTGGTGTCTATGTTAAATCTCAGATTTTGATGATGAAATTAATTGACAAAGTTATGATCTAATGTATATTCGAGTGATGGAAGACTAACCTCAATTAAGGAAACGTAATTTGATTAAAGTGAGAAGAATCAAATGTTAGGCTGGAGTAGAATATGTTAGAAGTTGGACATCGGGCCTGAGGAATGGTCGACGTGCCGGAAGGACTTTATGCCATGAATTCGTGCATCAAGCCAAAGGATCGGATATTGCACTAAAGAGATCGGAAGTTGTAGGAGGTCAATATGCTGATTGGGCAATATGTCAAAGGATCGGATAGAGCGCTGAAGGATCGGATAAAGCGCTCGATGAACCAATGACATGCCAGACAACATAGGATTCATACTTGTAATTGTGTATGTTTAGATCGAGTTAGATTAGGTCTAATTAAGTCGGTTTTGGGGTGAAACAATATCAACTCAATTAGGAGCCCATTGGGCCTGAGTTAGGGCTATTTTGGGCCAAGTAGAAGGCTCATTTAGTGACCCTTAGTTGGCTCAAGCGATGGCATCGCTTGAGGCTCGGCCTCTTAGGTTGTTTGGGTGGTGGTACCACCTAGACTAGCGGTGGTACCGCCCAAACACAATCTTCCAAACTATGTCAAGTGGTGGTACCATCAGACTGGGCAGTGGTACTACCTAGTGTCATTGTTAGACTGGGTAGTGGTACCGCCCAGTGTTAGATTGACAGGCGATGGTACCTCCAGTACCCTGAAAACCCAGGATGAGACTATTTTGGCTCCAAATTTAAATCCATTTGGGGTCTATAAATACCTCAATCTTTTTTGCTTAACAAAGCAAGAAAGTAAAACAAAAACTCTATAATTTTATGGTTGTAAACTCTTTTAAAGTTTAGAGTCGCTCCTCCTAGAGCTTAGAGATGAGGGAGGTGTGTGAGGGAATACTTGTAAAAGAGGGATGTAAAGGTTTTCTCTTGAGCTTGTGAAAAGAAAAAAGAGTTGTAAGGGTAGTTGATTTTTGCCCATTAGAAAGAAGATCAGTAGTGGGAAGCCAATGGCCCCGAGTGAAAATGAATCGAGAGTGGACGTAGGTCATAATGACTGAACTACTATAAATCGTTGTGCAATTTTTGTTTTACTTTTTATTTCATTACAAACTGATTTACTTACTCATTATGTTTATAAATATTTTTAAGTTAAATATCTTTTTGATACGAGTTTCATTGAATGAGATTTTTGAATTGACGTAATTTTTTGAAAGTACTAATTCACCTCCCCTCTTAGTGTCGATATTATTGAATCTTAGATTTTGATGATGAAATCAATTGATGAAGTTATGATTTAATGTGCGTTAGAGTGACATAGGATTATCTTCGATAAGAAAAGACAAATCAATTGAAGTAGAAAGAATTGGACGTTAGGCCGGAGTGAACATGCTAGAAGATTGGACGTGTTAGCAGAAGGACTTCGTGCCATGAGTTCGGGCATTCGGCTGAAGGATCGAACATTACGCCAAGGAAATAAGATATTACAAAAGGTCAATATGCCGATTGGGCAATACGCCGAAGGAGAGGACGAAGCACTGGATGAACCAATGACATGCTGGACAATATAGGATTCATACTTGTATTCATTTGTCTAGATCGAAGTAGTTTTAGGGGCTAATTGAGTTAGTTTTTCATATAATTATGCTAACTCAATTAAGGACCAATTAGGCCTAAATTATGACTATTTTAGGCCAAGAGGAAAGCCTATTCAATGAACCAAAAGTTGGGTCAAGTAGTGACACTGCCAAACTAGCGATGGAACCATCTATGAGCTAGAATAGTCAAAAGCCCAGTCTCCAAGGCTGTCAGGCGGTGGTACTGCCTAGTATCAGTGTGTCAGGTAGTGGTACTACCCAATATCAGTTGGCAGATGATGGTACCACCCAATATTGGTAGTGGGATCGTTAGTACCACTGAAACCGGGGATGTGACACTTCTTGGTTCTATTTTTGAAGTTATTTGGGATCTATAAATACTCCACTATTTCCTACTTGAGACAACAAGAAATTAATAAGAAAGTGGAAAGAATACTTGAGTAAAAAAGTATTGTAATATCTTTTAAAGTTCAAAGTCTCTTCTTCCAAGAGTTAGAGGTCTTCTAAGGGAGGAGTAAGGTTTAGTCTGAAAGAGAAGTTGTAAAGATTTTCTCCTGAGCCTATTAAAAGGAAAAAAAGTTATAAGAGGATAGTTGATCTTTGTTCATTGAAAGAAGATCGATGGTGAATGTCGGTGGCCTCGACGGAAGAGGAATCAAGAGTAGACATAGGTCGCGATGATCGAACCACTATAAACTCGATTTGCATTTAGTTTCTGCTTTTTATTTATATTACAAACTGATTTACTTATTCACTATGCTTACGAATGCTTTTAAGTTAAAGTCTTTACGATGTGAGCTTTATCGAATGAAGTTTTTCAAATTGATGAAATTTTTGTAAGCACCAATTCACCCACCCCTCTTAGTATCGATTTCGATCCTAACAGTTGGTATCAGAGCCAAGTTTCTCCCCATTAGTTTAACACCCAAGAAAGATGGCTTTTTTCGGCATTTAAGAGGGTCACTTTATCATTTATCCTCCTATGTTCAATGAGATGGACTACACATATTAGAAAATATGAATGAGTTTTCTTACTTTCTATGAACTTTGATTTATTGAATATTATTGAACGTGGGTTTCAAATACTCTCTAAACCTATGAATGAATATAATAATTTTGAGAAAAAATCATTTTTGTTAAATGTAAAATTTATAAATGCTTTATTTTGTGTTGTGGATAAAAATGAGTTTAACCGTATTTAGACTTATAAAACTACACATGACACTTGGCACACTCTTAAAATTATATATGAAGGCACAAGTAGAGTTAAAGATTTTAAAATTAATCTTTTGATGCATAATTTTGAATTGTTTCGAATGAACAAAGCAAAACCATTGGAGACATGTACACCTATTTTATGTATGTCATCAATAGTTTGAAAGCACTTGGTAAAAGATTTTCTAATTTTGAACTTGTTAACAAAATACTAAGATCCCTTCTAAAAAGTTAGGATCTGAAAGTGACGACAATACAAGAGATAAAAGACTTGCATAATTTCTCTTTTGAAAAACTTATCGAGTCTTTAATGACCATTGAAATGACTTGTATCGAATATGATAAACATGAATACAACCTTCCAAAGAACAGGAAGGATTTGACATTTAGAACAAAAGAAGATTACTTTGGAGAAAACTCAAGTAATGATGATGATGACATTAAACTCCTCATAATAAAATTTAAGAAGTTTATAAAACAAGAATTTAAGAGTAAAATAAACTTACAAGGATAAAATAACTTGCTATGAATGAAATTAGCTGAGGTACTTTAAAAGTGAATATTCACAACTAAAGAAGAAGGTGCTCGCATAAAAGAAGAAGAAAATACTTGAGGCTATATGGGATAAAATGAGTACATCCAAAGACAAGGAGCAAACCAACAAAGATAAGGTAGCGAACTATACTTTGATGGCTTTCGACAACAAGGTAAGTGACTCAACCAAAACCTCTTTACCTTACAAAAAAATTACTTGATATATTTCATAAGTTGTTTGATGATTTTAAATTAGTTAGTAAGAAATATAAAATGCCAAAAAAAAAGGGATCATGCTTCTCTTTCTAGTGATTTTGAAAAATTAAAAAAAAATGATGAGCATGACAATTGCAAGTTAACTTCTTGTGAAGAGTTAGATTCATGTAAGAAGAAAAATGTATTACTACAATAAACAATAATAAAAGAAATTTCATTAGAATTAAGATGATTATTAACATATTAAACTTTTGATTGAAGATGCTTTAATGTGTTGTACTATTGATCTTGATGATTGTGATGAAGCTTATTTTTTATTTTCAAATGATGATGCAATGCTTTTGTATAGAAGACATTGGCATGCATGGATGAAATCAATCACATAAGTTTATATATATATATATATATATATATATATATATATATATATATATATACATACATATATATATGTTTCTTGAAAATTTCTTAATCTCTATCTTATCGAATTTTCATCTTAGAGATCCTTAGTGATGAATCTATTTATGTTATTTTGAATCTCTTAAACTATGAAAGTAATTTGATGATTTTAATTTGAATGAGTTATTATCCAAATCATGATCTTAATTTCTCAATATTTATAACTTGAGAATTTTTTATGTGAATCAAGATCCTTCATTATTTGTTCTCCTATGATTCTTTTGTTGTTTACTAAAGAGGACATTTATCCAAATTAACCATGATATGTCACTTGACTTTGTAAGGTTTATGACATGAGTTTTATTATATATAATTCCTATGTATTCATGAATTGTATATCTCATCACCAAATTGATTTTTCTTGATATTTTTCATGTGATGACTTGAACATTTACACCATTGTATTATTCCCCTCTTTTTGACAATGACAAAAGGGGAGAAAGAATTGCTAGTATGCACATCTTAAAAGAGAACCAAAATTTGCTATCTTACACAATTTAAGAAGAAGCAAAAACTTGCTTGTATATTTCAAAAAAAGCAAAGAATTACTAGCTTACACATCTCAAAAGAGAAGCAAAAGTGCTAGCTTGCATATATCAAGAAAAGCAAAACTTGCTAACCTTCATACTTCAAAACGAAGTAAAACATGCCAATTTGCTACCTTGCAAAGTGAAGTAATGCTTGCTTACTAGCTTGCATGTTTCAAAAACTTGTTAGTTGCACTTTTCTCATTTTTGTTGATCGGAGAAAGCGTTGGATGAACCAATGACATGCTGGACAACATAGGATTTATGCTTATAATCATTTGTCTAGATCAAAGTAGTTTAGGGGGCTAATAGAGTTAGTTTTTGATGTAATTATGCTAACTCAATTAGGTACCAATTAGGCTTAAATTAGGACTATTTTGGACTAAGAAGAAGGCCCATTCAGTGACATAAAAGTTGGGTTAGGCGGTGGCACCGCTAAACTAGTAGTGGAACTGCCTTTCGAAAAGTTAAAAGCCTAGTCTCTAAGGCTATCAAGCGATTATATCGTCAGACTGAGTGATGGTACTGCCCAGTGTTAATGTGGTAAGCGATGGGACTACTAGACTAGGTGATGGTACCACCCCAGTGTCAATCTAACAAATGGTTGTACAACCCAATATTGGCGGTGGTATTGCTAGTACACTTGAAAATGGGGAAGTGACATATTTTGGCTTCATTTTTGAAGCCATTTGGGGTCTATAAATACCCTACTCTTTCTTGCTTGAGGTAATAAGAAATTAACTAGAAAGAAAAAAGAATACTTGAGTAAAAAAGTATCGTAATCTCTTTTAAAGTTTAGAGTCTCTTTCTCCTAGAGTTAGAGGTCTTTCTAAGGGAAGAGTCAGGTCTAGTCTAAAAGAGAAGTTATAAAAGTTCTCTCCTGGGTCTATCAAAAGGAAAAAGAGTTGTAAGAGGATAGTTGATCCTTGTCCGTTGAAAGAAGATCGGTAGTGAATGCTGGTGGCCTCGACGGAAGAGGAATTAAGAGTAGACGTAGGTCACGACGATCGAACCATTATGAGCTCAGTTTACATTTACTTTCTACTTTTTATTCTTATTACAAATTGATTTACTTATTCACTATTTTTACAAATGCTTTCAAGTTAAACGTCTTACCGATATGGGCTTTTTTGAATGAAGTATTTTGAAATGATGTAATTTTACATAAGCACTAATTCACCCCCCCTCTTAGTGCCGATTTCGATCTTAACAATTGGTATTAGAGCCAAGTTTCTCTCTGTTAGTTTAACACCCAAGAAAGATGGCTTTTTTCAGTATTTAAGAGGGTCATTCTATCATTCGCCCTCCTATGTTCAATGAGATGGACTACATGTATTGGAAAATATGAATGAGAGTTTTCTTTCTTTCTATGAGCTTTGATTTATAGAATATTATCGAATATGATTTTCAAATACCCTCTAAACCTATGAATGAATAAAATAATTTTGAGAAAAAATATTTTCATTAAATGCAAAAGCTATGAATGCCTTGTTTTGTGCTGTGGATAAAAATGATTTTAATCATATTTCATCTTATGAAATTACACATGATATTTGGAACACTTTTGAAAATACATACGAAGGCACAAGTAGGGTTAAAGATTCTAAAATTAATCTTTTGATGCATAATTTTAAATTATTTTGAATGGAACCAAGCGAAACCATTGGAGACATATACACTCGTTTTATATATGTCGTCAATGGTTTGAAAGCACTTGGTAAAAGTTTTTCTAATTTTAAACATGCTAACAAAATACTAAGATCCCTTCCAAAAAATTGGGATTCGAAAATGACGGTAATACAAGAGACAAATGACATAAACAATTTCTCTCTTAAAGAACTTATCGGGTCTTTAATAACCTATAAAATGACTTGTATCAAATATGATGAACATGAGAACAACCTTCCAAAGAATATAAAGGATTTGCCACTTAGAACAAAAGAAGACCACTTGGGAGAAAAATTAAGTGATGATGATGATAACCTTGAACAAAAGAAGACCACTTGGGAGAAAAATTAAGTGATGATGATGATAACCTTGAACTCCTCATAATAAAATTAAAAAGTTCATAAAACAAGAATCTAAGAGTAAAAATGAAGTTAAAAAGGACCAAATAATTTGCTATGAATGCAATCGGTCAGGGCACTTCAAAAGTGAATGTCCGCAATTGAAGAAGAAGGTGCTTACACAAAAGAAGAAAAAAGCACTTAAGGCGACATGGGATGAAATGAGTACATCCGATGATGAGGAGCAAAAAAAAAAAAAAAGAGATAGCGAATTACACTTTGGTGGCTTTTGACAACGAGGTAAGTGACTCAACCAAAACCCCTTTAACTTATAATTAAATTATTTAATGCATTTCATGAGTTTGATGATTTTAAATTAGTTAGTAAGAAATATAAAATGCCAGAAAAAAGGATCATGCTTCTCTTTCTAATGATTTTAAAAAATTAAAAAAAATAATGAGCATGACAATTGCATGTTAACTCCTTGTGAAGTGTTAGATTCACTTAAGAAGAAAAATGTATTACTATAATAAATAATAATAAAAGAAAGATTATTGAATTAAAATGATTATTAACGAATCAAACTTTTGATTGAAGATGCTTTAATGTGTTGTACTATTGATCTTGATGATTGTGATGAAACTTATTTTTTGTTTTCAAACAATGATACAATGCTTTTGTATGGTAGACTTGGACATACACATATGAAATCAATCACATAAGTTGAAATAAAAGAAAGGAAATGTATTTTTTTTAAATTTCTTAATATCTATCTTATTAAAATTTTGTTTTAGAGATCCTTAGTGATGAATCCATTTATGTTATTTTGAATCTCTTGAACTATGGAAGAGATTTTGATGATTTTAATTTGAATGAGTTATTATCCAAATCATGATCTTGATATCTCAATATTTATAATTTGAGAATTTTTTATGTGAATCAAGAACTTTCATTATTTGTTCTCATATAATTCTTTTGTTATTTATTAAAGAGAATATTTATCCAAATTAACCATGATATGTTACTTAACTTCGTAAGGTTTATGACTAAAGTTTTATTATATATAATTTCTTCATATTTATGAATTATATACCTCATCACCAAATTAATTTTTCTTGATATCTTTCATGTGATGACTTGAACATTTATATAATTGTGTTATTCCCCTCTTTTTGACAATGACAAAGGAGGAGAAAGAATTGCTAGTAAGCACATCTTAAAAGAGAAATTAAATTTGCTGGCTTTCACAATCCAAAAAGAAGCAAAAACTTGCTATCTTGTATATCCCAAGAAAAACAAAGAAATACTAAATTACACATCTCAAAAGAGAAGCAAAAATGCTAGCTTACATATCTCAAGAGAAGCAAAACTTGCTAGCCTTTTTACTTCAAAAAGAAGTAAAACATGCCAATTTGCTATCTTGCAAAGTGAAGTAAAGATTGCTTAATAGCTTACATGTTTCAAGAACTTACTAGTTGCACATTTCTCCTTTTTGTTGATGACAAAGGGGAGGAGTTATGATGATGATTTGAAATATGTATGGGATGATGTACTTTTATGTTATGATTATGTACGAAATTCTCATGATTTTTTGAATTCAAAGTTTCTATCAATATGACATATTGATAGGGGAGTTTAGTTTAAACTCCATCAATTGGTTGTCTTCATCAAAAACGGAAAAAATATTGAGTCTCATTTTTTAATGATGAAATCAATTAATGAAGTTATGATTTGATATGCGTTTGAGTGACGTAGGACTATCTTAAATTAGAAATAGCAAATCGATTGAAATAGAAAGAATCGGATATTGGGCCAGAGTGAACATGTTAGAAGATTAGACGTCGGGCCAAAGTATCGGTCGATGTGTTGGTAGAAGGACTTCGTGCCATGAGTTCGGGCATCAAGCCGAAGGATCTAATTTTGCACTAAGGAGATTGGATATTGCGGAAGGTCAACATGCTGATTGGGCAATACGCTGAAGGAGAGGATGATGCACGGAAGGATCGGACGAAGCGTTGGATGAACCAATGATATGTCGGACAACTTATGATTCATGCTTGTAATCATTTGTCTAGATCGAAGTAGTTTAAGGGGCTAATTATGTTAGTTTTTGGCATAATCATGCTAACTTCATTAGGGGCCAATTGGGTCTAAATTAGGATTATTTTAGGCTAAGAGGAAGGCCCATTCAGTGACTCAAAAGTTGGATCAAGCGGTGGCATCGCTAAATTGGCAGTGGAACCGCCTATGAGTTAGAAAAGTCAAAAGCCCAATCTTTGAGGTTGTCAAGCGATGGTACCATCCAGTCTCAGTGTGTCAAGTGATGGTATCATTAAACTAGGTGATGGTACTACCTAGTATCAATCTGGTAGATGATGGTACCGCCTAATACTTGTGGTGGTACCACCAGTACCTTTGAACCTGGGGATGTGACACATTTTGGCTCCATTTTTTAAGCCATTAGGGGTCTATAAATACCCTCCTTTTTTCTACTTGAGACAGTAAGAAATTGACTAGAAAGGGAAAAGAATGCTTGAGTGAAAAAGTGTTGTAATCTCTTTTAAAGTTTAGAATCTCTTCCTCCTAGTGTTAGAGGTGTTTGGGGAGGAGTAAGATCTAGTCTAAAAGAAAAGTTGTAAAGGTTCTCTCCTGAGCTTATCAAAAGAAGAAAGAGTTGTAAGAGGGTAGTTGATCTGTGCCTATTGAAAAAAGATCGGTAGTAAATGCTAGTGGCCTCGACGGAAGAGGAATCGGGAGTAGACATAGGTCACGACTACTAAACCATTATAAACTTGGTTAGCATTTACTTTATACTTTTTATTCATATTATAAACTAATTTACTTATTCATTATGTTTACGAATAGTTTCAAGTTAAACATCTTTCCAATACGGGCTTTATCGAACGAAGTTTTCCGAATCAATGTCATTTTACATGAGCACTAATTTGTTGAATCTTGGATTTTGATGATGAAACTAATTGATTAGTATTTATTATTTAATTTATATTTTAAGTGATGCAGAATGCTTTGATTAGGATAAGATAATTAAAGTAGGAAGAATCATGTTGGGTCGGGGCAAAACATGTCAGAAGATTGGACTTCGGGCTGGAGGATCGATTGACGTATCGATAGAAGGCTTTGGGCTGTGGATTTGGGCATTGGGCCAAGAAGAGTGGATATTGCACCAAGGATATCAGAGTTGCAGAGTCAATTGGCTGATTAGGCAATAGGCCACAAGAGAGGACAATGCGTCGAAGAATCAAACGAAGCATCGAGGGACCAATGACATGCCGGACAACATGATTAATGCTTAGTATTAATTGTCTAGATCGAAGTATGTTTTACATGTATAGGATTAACTATGATAGCAAGGCATGAAGCAAAATGAAATTTTGGAGTCAAGGACGCGATTTTGTTGGGAGTTCGAGAGTTCATCAGAAGTCCAAATGTTCGTCAGAAGTTCTGGCGGAACGAGTCGAGAAGTCTCGAAGCTTGCTAGAGAAGCTGGTTGGAACTTGTCAAGAAGATCATCGTGAAGTCTAGGAGCTTGCCGGGAGTCTGCCGGAACATTGTCGAGAGATCGTCAGAAGTTCGCCGGAAGAAACCAAGACATAGGGACTTGTTTAGCTTAAGTATGTCTTAGATTTCATAGTTAGCACGTAATTGGTATTGGATTTGGGCCACCCTAATTATGGGCCAGTTGGGCCCATGTAAGGACTATGTTGGGCCTAATGAGAGGCCCAAATAGTGACCCAAGAGGCAACACCGTCGTGACACAGTCTTCGAGACTATGTCAGGCGGTAGTACCGCCAGACGTACTGCTAGACTGGGCGGTGGTACTGCTAGACTGGGCGGTGGTACTGCTAGACTGGGCGGTGGTACTGCTAGACTGGGCGGTGGTACTGCTAGACTGGGCGGTGGTACTGCTAGACTGGGCGGTGGTACTGCTAGACTGGGCGGTGGTACTGCTAGACTGGGCGGTGGTACTGCTAGACTGGGCGGTGGTACTGCTAGACTGGGCGGTGGTACTGCTAGACTGGGCGGTGGTACTGCTAGACTGGGCGGTGGTACTGCTAGACTGGGCGGTGGTACTGCTAGACTGGGCGGTGGTACTGCTAGACTGGGCGGTGGTACTGCTAGACTGGGCGGTGGTACTGCTAGACTGGGCGGTGGTACTGCTAGACTGGGCGGTGGTACTGCTAGACTGGGCGGTGGTACTGCTAGACTGGGCGGTGGTACTGCTAGACTGGGCGGTGGTACTGCTAGACTGGGCGGTGGTACTGCTAGACTGGGCGGTGGTACTGCTAGACTGGGCGGTGGTACTGCTAGACTGGGCGGTGGTACTGCTAGACTGGGCGGTGGTACTGCTAGACTGGGCGGTGGTACTGCTAGACTGGGCGGTGGTACTGCTAGACTGGGCGGTGGTACTGCTAGACTGGGCGGTGGTACTGCTAGACTGGGCGGTGGTACTGCTAGACTGGGCGGTGGTACTGCTAGACTGGGCGGTGGTACTGCTAGACTGGGCGGTGGTACTGCTAGACTGGGCGGTGGTACTGCTAGACTGGGCGGTGGTACTGCTAGACTGGGCGGTGGTACTGCTAGACTGGGCGGTGGTACTGCTAGACTGGGCGGTGGTACTGCTAGACTGGGCGGTGGTACTGCTAGACTGGGCGGTGGTACTGCTAGACTGGGCGGTGGTACTGCTAGACTGGGCGGTGGTACTGCTAGACTGGGCGGTGGTACTGCTAGACTGGGCGGTGGTACTGCTAGACTGGGCGGTGGTACTGCTAGACTGGGCGGTGGTACTGCTAGACTGGTGGTACTGCTAGACTGGGCGGTGGTACCGCCCAATGCAGTGTCAGTGTCAGATTGACACTAGCAGTGGTACCGCCCGCACCTAGGAAACCCGGGATGGGAAGTTTTTAGGCTCCAAGTTTAAATCCACTTAAAGTCTATAAATACACCTGTCATCCCTAGTTAAAGAACACATAACTAAGAGTAAAAAAGGAAAGAAATCACTATTTGAATTGTGTGTGAACTCCTCTCAAAATTGTAAGTGTTAAAATAGTTTGAGAGAGGAGTAAGTGGAGGTGTAAGAGTTGTCTCCTAAACCCGATAAAAGGAGAACCGAGTTGTAAGAAGGAGGTTGGTCTTTGCCTATTGAAGGAAGACTGATAGTGGATACCGGTGGCCTCGACGGAAGAGGAATCAGAGAGTGGATGTAGGTTGACGACGACCGAACCACTATAAATCTGGTTTGCTTTTCAATTGTGCAATTTACTTTAACTACAAACTGCCATACTTCATTACTCTACTTGCTTATTGCCTTCAACACTCTTCCGTATGCTTTCTAAGTATATTTTCGAGATCGATTTTTAACAAACGAGAAAATTTCAGAACCGACGTTATTTTTACCACTACACTAATTCACCCCCCTCTCTTAGTGCTAAACCCTTTCTTAACAATTGGTATCAGAGTCATTTGTTTCTCATTTGGTTTAACACCCAAAGAGAAATGACTCTTTTTGGCTTTCAAGAGGGTCACTCTCTCATTCGTCCTCCCTTCTTTAATGGGATGGACTACACATATTGAAAAACTCGAATGAGAGTTTTCTTGCTTTCTTTGGATTTGAACTTATGGAACAATGTCGAATCCGATTTTAAAAGATCTTCTCTTCTAATGAAAGATTGGAATGATTTGGAGAAGAAGACATTTTCTTTAAATGCTAGAGCTATGAACGCTCTATTTTACGCCTTAGACAAAAACGAGTTTAATCGAGTTTCTACTTACAAAATGGCTTTCGATATATGGCACACTCTTAAAATCACACACGAAGACACAAGTAGAATAAAAGATTCTAAAGTTAATCTTTTAATACATGATTTTGAACTATTTCGAATAAAATCAAGCGAAACCATTGGAGATATGTACACCCGTTTTACGGATGTCGTTAATGGTTTAAAAGCACTTGGTAAATTTTTTTTGAATTTTGAACTTGTTAACAAAGTTTTACGTTCATTTTCTAAAAATTGGGATTCTAAAGTAACGGTAATACAAGAATCTAAGAACTTGAATAATTTTCCCATTGAAGAACTAATTGGGTCTTTAATGATTTATGAAATGAATTGCATGTAATAAAATGAACTTGAGAACCACCTTCCAAAGAACAGGAAGGATTTGGGACATGGAACATTTGAAGACCACTCGAGCATAAGCTTAAGTGATGGTGAACTTGAACTCCTCAAGAAATTTAAAAAGTTTATGAAATAGAAATTAAAGAATAAAAAAAACATAAATTGAGATGAAACGAGCTCATCCGAAGATGAAGGACAATCCAACAAAGGCAAGGTGACAAATTACGCCTTAATGGTTTTCGTCAATGAGGTAAATAACTCAAATGAAACTCCTTTAGTTTACTTTGAAATTACTTGATATTTTTTATGAGTTGGTTTTAATTTAGTTTAAGAAAATTATATAAATTTTTCTTGAAAATTGCATGTTTAGTAAATGAAAATGAAAAGATTAGGAATCATGCTTATCATTCTAGTAATTTTGAAAATAATCATGAAAATTACATGTTTATGATAAACAAAATGATTTTGATTAAAAATGCCCTATGAAATCATGTTTGATAATATCATACCTAATAAATTTATTTTTTGAAATTATGCATGATGATTCTTGCGATTTATGTATTATCGATTTTTATGATAATGAAAGTGGCTTTTTCGGTTTCGAAAATAATGCATGTTTTGATTTGGAATAAATGAAAAAGGCATGGGTATATGAAATAGTGTAAGTGTTATGCTTGACAATTATATATTTAATGATGCATAATGATGTAATGAAAATATTAAATATTTTGATACCATGATTGACGAGTTTATGCATAAGATTTTAAAGTTATACATGATGATTTTTATGATTTATTAATTTTGATAATTTTTATAATAAATCTTGTACTTTTGTTTTAGATGATGATATATATTTTTATTTGGCATAAAAAAGACAAAGGGCTTATATGAAACAAACAACTTCAAATGAAACACATAAAAGAGGAATACATTTTCCATCTCTATCTTATTGATTTTTCATTAATGAATCCATGTATATTATGCTTTTGTGAATCTCATGGATTATGAAAATGATTTAAATTTAATGGATTTTATTGAAATCATGATCTTGATTTCTCATGATTTATAATTGAAATCATTTATGAATCAAGATATCCTATTATGTGTTCTTGTATCTTCTTATTGAAAATTATTCAAATGAATCATGATTTTTTGAAATTATAATTTTTATGATTCATAATGAATTGAGAGATATTATACATGAATTGAGATCGTTTATATGTTCTCTCATGACATCTTTTTGCTATAGGAATGTCTTCATATATATCATGATCTTGAATTCTCAATATTGATACTTGAATTTTTTCTATGAATTAAGATCTTGTTTTTGAACTCCCATATTCCTTTTTTGTCAAAGTGAATTATATCTATTGATATGCATGAATTGATATCTATTTGCTATTCACTAAAAAGAAGATTTATTCTAATAAATCATGATATGATTTTTATGTACAATTCCTTGTATTCATGAAATATTTATCTCATCACCCAATTAATTCTTCTTGATATTCTTTATGTGATGATATGAATGCATGAAATACTCATGAATTTATTTTGATGTATGCAAATGAAAAGTTTTGATCATGCATGGTAGGATGTAATTTGACAAAATTTGCACCATTATGATATGGAATATTTATGATTTGAAATGATGCATGTAATACTCATGCTTCTTATTATGATGATGTGTGTGATGTATTGTATATGATGTGAACCATGATTGATTTGGTTTGAATTCAAGGTTTATTTCAATTATGACATTTTGAAATAAGAATGATTACTTATCTTTGTCATGCTTTGAAAATTATTGTAAAGGGAAAAAGAGATACAAAATTGTATTCTTCCCTTCTTTTTGACAAAGACAAAGGGGGAGAAATACTACCAGCTCAAACATTGCAAAGGAAGCAAATATTTGCTAGCTTACATATTACAAGGAGAAAAACTTGATATCTTGAACATCACCAAAAATTTGCTACCTTGCATGATGTAAAATTTGTTAGAATTGCTAGCTTGCAATCTAAAGAGAAGCAAATAGTTGCTATCTCAAAAGAAGCAAAAATTGCTATCTTGCCTATCTCAAGAAGCAAAACTTGCTAAACTTGCACACCTAGCAAAATTTACAAACTTGCATATTTCAAGAAGCAAGAGTTGCTTTCTTGAACATCTCAAAATTGCTAGCTTGCATATTGTAAAATTTTTGCTAGCTTCCATAATGATAAAACTGGAAATTATATTTATTATGCAATGATTTGAACTTGTTTTTCTAAGCACTTGAGAATTGAACTTCTCTTTTTTATTGATGACAAAGGGGGAGAAGTATGATCATGTTATGCATGATGATGTGTTGCAAATATTCATGATGAAATTTGCAATGACTTGAATTCGTCTTGAATTTAAGGTTCTATCAATATGACATATTGATATGGGGTGTTTGTTCAAACTCTGGGAGTTAAGATTAACTTCGTCATCGATTGGTTGTTATCATCAAAAAGGGAGAGATTGTTGAATCTCGGATTTTGATGATGAAACCAATTAATAAGTGTTTATGATTTAATCTACGTTTTGAGTGACGTAGGATGCTTTGATCAGGATGAGATAATTAAAGCAGGAAGAATCATGTTGGGCCGGGGGAAAACATGTCAAAAGATTGGACGTCGAGCCGGAGGATCGGTCGACGTATCGACAGAAGGCTTTGGGCCATGGATTCGTGTATCGAGCTAAGAAGAGCGGATATTCCACCAAGGATATTAGAGTTGCGGAGTCAACTTGCCAATTGGGCAATAGGCTGCAATAGAGGACGACACACTAAAAAATCGGATGAAGTATTAAGGGACCAATGACATGCCAGACAACATGATTAATGCTTAGTATTAATTGTCTAGATCGAAGTGTATTTTGCATGTGCAGGATTAACTATGATAGTAAGGTATGAAGAAAAATGAAGTCCTAGAGTCAAGGATGCGACTTCGTCGGAAGTTTGGATGTTCGTCGGAAGTTCTGGCGGAACTAGCCGAGAAGTCTCAGAGCTTGCCAGAGAAGCTCATCAGAACTCACCTAGAAGATCGTCGTGAAGTCCAAGATCTTGCTAGGAGTCCACTGGAACATTACCGAGAGATCGTCGAAAGTTCGCCGGAAGATCACTAGAAGCTCACCGGAAGAAACCAAGACATAGGGACTTGTTTAGCTTAAGTATGTCTTAGATTTCATAGTTAGCACGTAATTGGGATTGGATTTGGGCCAACCCAATTATGGGCCAATTGGGCCCATGTAAGGACTATGTTGGGCCCAATGAGAGGCCCAAACAATGACCCAAGAGGTAGCATCGTCGTGGCACAGTCTTCGAGACTGTGTCAAGCGGTGGTAACGCCCAGACACAGCCTCCAAGAGGTTGTAGGCGATGGTACCGCCAGTCTGGGCGGTAGTACCACCCAGTGTTAGGTGGTGGTACCGCCCAATGTAGTGTCAGTGTCAGTGTCAGACTAACACTAGTGATGGTATCACCTACGCCTAGGAAACCCGGGATGGGATGTTTTTAGGCTCCAAGTTTGAATCCACTTGAAGCTTATAAATACCCCTCTCATCCCTAGTTAAAGAACACACAACTAAGAGCAAAAAAAGCAAAGAAAACACTGTTTGAATTATGTGTAAACTCCTCTTAAAATTCGAAGTGTTAGAATAGTTTGAGAGAGGAGTAAGTGGGGGTGTAAGGGTTGTCTCCTAAACCCGGTAAGAGGAGAACCTTATTGTAAGAAGGAGGTTGGTCTTCGCCTATTGAAGGAAGACCGATAGTGGATGCCGGTGGCCTTTACGAAAGAAGAATCGGAGAGTGAATGTAGATCGACAACGACCGAACCACTATAAATCTAGTTTGCTTTTCAATTGTGCAATTTACTTTAACTGCAAACTACCATACTTCATTACTCTACTTGTTTACTGCCTTCAACACTCTTTCATACGCTTTCTAAGTATATTTTCGAGATCGGTTTTTAACGAACGAGAAAATTTCAGAACCGACGTTGTTTTTACCACTGCACTAATTCACCCCCCCTCTTAATGCCGAACCCTTTCCTAATATAATTCACAAACCCCCCCCCCCAACCCCCACTTCTTAGTGCCGATTTTGATCCTAACAGATATGGTCCTTACAGTTAGTATTAGAGCATGGTATCAAAGTCATATTTATAGAAAAGAATGAATTGGCTCTATTAGTAACTATACTAAACAAAAGCCAACTACTTTTGTTAAGGGACTCACATTGTATGTTACCTCTAAGGTTAAGTGTAATTTTTACAATAGATATAGTTATTTTAATATAAATATTTATTTAAAAAGTATAACTCACATAAATTGGTTTGAGTTCCTAAAGGAACCATAAATGACTTAATGCCAAAAATTAAGATAGATAAATCCAACCATGAGGGACCTAAATATAAATGGGTACCTAGAACAAACCCACCCTTCTTATAGATATATTTAAAATCGAAAGTAAGAGCAAAAGATGATATTTTGATTGTGGATGCTCAAGGCTTATGATTGGAGATCCAACATACTTTTCAAAGCTCACTAGTCGAAATAATAAAAGAAAGATCATTAGAATTAAAATTATTGGTAACAAATCTATGATTAAAAATATTTTATTTTTAAATATGTTATACTATTGATCTTGATGATTTCTTTTGTGATGAAACTTGCTTTTCATTTTCAATCAATGATGCATGAATTTGGCATAGAAAATAAGGGCATGCTTGTATGAAATCAATCATATGAATTGAAATAACTAAAAAGAGGAAAGCATTTTTCTTGAAAATTTCTCAATCTCTATCTTATCAAGATTTCAATAAGAGATTGATGAATCTATTTATGATATTTTTGAATCTCTTGAATTATAAAATTGATTTTGATTATTTAAGATTTCTTATGCATGAATCAAGATATTTTACGATTTGATCTCCTATGTTTCTTTTTTGCCTTTTTAAAGAAAAGTTTTATCCAAATCATGATCTTGATTCCTTGATAATTATAACTTGAGATTTTTTATGAATCACGATCATTTACTATGATTCTTCTTTTCACCATTTGATTTACTCCCTTATATTCATGAAGTATATATCTCATCACCAAATTAATTTTTCTTGTTAATCTTTGTGATGATTTGAAAATTAATGTAAAGGAAAATAAATTATACTATTTCCCTCTTTTTGACAATGACAAAGGGGGAGAAAGAATTGCTAGCTCAAGAAAAACAAAACTTGCTAGCTTGCTCATCTCAAAAGAGAAGCAAAGATTGCTAGCTTAGACATTGCAAAAGGAAGAAAAAATTACTAGCTTGCAATCTCAAGCAAAAGTGCTATCATGCTCATCTTAAGAAGCAAAACTTGCAAACTTGCACATTGCAAAAGGAAGCAAGAATTGCTAACTTGCACACTTCAACAAGAAGCAAAAATTACTATCTTGCACATCTTAAAAGAGAAGCAAAGCTTACACATCTCTAAAACTTGCTAAGCTTGCATGTTCTATAATAAAGTAGAACTTACATATTTTAAAAAATGCTAGTTGCACTTTTCTCCTTTTTGTTGATGATAAAGGGAGAGAAGGTATGATGTATTAATATTTTGAAATTATAATTATGCATGAAATACTCATGATTATGCATGATGCATGCAATGATGTGATCAATTGATTCTTTCAATACTCATGATGCATGCAATGATGAAATACTCATGAATTCAAAGATTCTGTCATTATGGCATATTGAATTAGTGCTTATGTTAAAAATCACATCGGTTCGAAAATCTTTTTGTTCGATGAAAATCGATACAAAAGATAAGTTTAACTTGAAAGCTTGTTCGTAAGCATAGTGAAAGCAGTAAGCAAGTAAGGTAGTTTGCAGTAAAGCAAGTAAGAAGTAAATGCAAACCAAGTTTTATAGTGGTTCGGTAATCATGACCTACATCCACTCCCGATTCCTCTTCTATTAAGGCCACCGACATCCATTAACGATCTTCCTTCAATGAGCTAAGATCAACTACCCTTTTACACTCTTTCTCCTTTTCATGGGTTTAGGAGATAATCCCTACAACTTCTCTTTCTTAGACATCACTTCTCCCTTTAGACAAACTTCTAAATACTAAGAAGAAGTGATCCTAAATCCTAAGAGAGTTTCCCAATTTTCTTAAGTATTGTTTCCCCCTTTTTCAACTCAATTTCATGCTCAATTCTTGCTACTCCATGTAGAAATAGTTGAGGTATTTATAGACCCCAATTGGCTTTAAAATTAGAGCCAAAAAAGGTCTTATCCTGGATTTCTCGGGTCCTGACGGTACCATCGCCTACAACACTGACACTGAGTGGTACCATCGCCCAGTCTGGCAGTACCACCACTTGATACAATTTGGGAGACTATGTCTAGGCGGTACCACCGCTTGACATTGGGTGATACCACCGCCCAGTCTGGTGGTACTACTTTCTAACACAGTCTTAGGGACAATGTCTCAGAGACTGAGCCACTAGTAGTGCCACCGCCTAACCCAACTTTTGGGACACTGAATGGGCCTTTCTCTTAGCCCAAAACAACTACACTTTAGGCCCAATTGGCCCCTAATTGAGTTAACTTAATTACATTTTAAATTAACCCAATTACGACCTAAACTAACTCGATCTAGACAAATTATTACAAAGCATAAATTATTTATTATCCAGCATGTCATTGGTTCTTCCGGCGCTTCGTCTGATCCTTCGGCGCATCATCCTCTCCTTCGGCGTATTGCCTAATCGACATGTTGATACCTGCAACTTTTGATCTCCTTGGCACAATGTCCAATCCTTCGGCTCGATGCCCGAATTCATGACATGAAGCCTTCTATCGACACGTCGACCAATCCTCCGACCTGACGTCCAATCTTCTGACATGTTCAACTCCGGCCCAATATCTTACTCCTCCTGCTATAATCAATTTTTCTCTCCTGATCGAAGTTAGCCCTGCGTTACTCAAAACGTAGATTAGATCATAATATTATCAATTGGTTTCATCATTAAAATCCAAGATTTAACAATCTCTCCCTTTTTGATGATGACAACTAATTGGTGATGGAATTAACCTTAACTCCCTCCATCAATATATCATATTGATAGAACATTTAAATTCAAAAAATTATAAGTATTTCACTATTGCATGCATCATTAATATTGAAAGAACCAATTAATCATATCATTTCATGCAACATAAAATCATGCATAATCAAAGTATCTAAGTACATCATCCCATGCATGATTATCATCATACCTTCTCCTCCTTTGTTATCAACAAAATGGAGAAGTGCAACTTTCAAGATTTAGAGATATACAAACTTAGCGATTTAGCAAATTTTTCATCACTTTGAAATATGCAAGTTAATGAATTCTTTCTTCTCTTTTGAGAAGTACAAGCTAACAATTTTTACTTTCTTTACAATATTCAAGCCAGCAAATTTAGTAATTTTTATATCATTTTTGAACATATAAGTTAGTAAATTTTTTATCATTTTAGAACATGTAAGCTAGTAATTTTATCTCCCTCTTTGTCATTGTCAAAAAGAAGAGAAGAATATAATTAATTTTGTAATTCTTTCCCTTTACATCAATTTTACATCATGACAAAGACAAATAACATCCATATTTCAATCATTAAAAATACAAGATTAAGTCATGAATACCAAAAGACCATGTATCATTTTTAAAAAAAAAATTCTTTTATAAATATAAGGAATGATAGGAACGATCTTGATTTAAAAAGAACACTCAAGTCATAAAAATCAAGAAATCAATATCATGATCCAAAAAATGTATAAGAAGAGTTTATGCATTTGGGAGATTTAACATTCAGGCTAGTAATTTTCTTACTCCCCTTGGTCATTATAAGAAAAAGAAGAGGGGAATAAAACAATGATACAATCATTTCACATTACATACATTCATTTTCAAATCATCATAAGAAATATATCAATAAAAATAACTTGGTGGTGAGATATACAATTCATGAATACAGATTTTAAGTTGTGAATATCAAGAGATAAATTATGATTCTTTTGGATAAATCAAATAGTGAAAAGAAGAATCATATTAAACAGTCTTGATTCATAAGAATCTCAAGTTATAATTATTAAAGAATCAAGATCATGGATAAAACTCCTCTTTTGTCAAAAGCAACAAGAATCATAGGAGAAACAAATAAAATATCTAGATTCATGCCTAAAAAATCTCATGATTTATATAGAAAAGCTCCTCTTAAATAATACGGGAACACATAATAGAAGATCTTGATTCATAAAATATTTCAAGTTATAATTCTGAGGAATCAAAATCACGATATTGGAAAAAACTCATTCAAATTCAAATAATCAAAATCATCAAAATCACTTTCAAGAGATTCATAATGAAATAAATAAATTTATCGATCTCTTGAAATGCTAGTAATTTCCTTTCTCCCCTTTGTCATTGTAAATAAGAAAGAAGAATAGAGGAATAATACATAACAAAACTCTAAGTCATAAATTATCAAGATGTCAAGTAGCATATCATGGTTTATTAGGATAAGTGTCCTTTTTAGTAAATAGCAAAAAGATTCATAGAAGAACAAAGTATGAAAAATCTTGATTCATCATAAATCTCAATTCATCAATGAAAGAATCAAGATTTGTTTGGATAAATCTCTTCTTTGGTGAACGGAAAAATCTTGATTCATAGAAAACTTTCAAGTTGTAATCAAAAGAATAGTCATGATTTGTTTGGATGAATATTCTCTTAAAAGAGTGAATCATATGAGAATCAAGAAAAATATTTCATATAAAATACATCTCAAGTCGTAAACATCTATAAATGATTCGATTGGATATATCATCCCATTATTAAAATGAATCATATGAAAAGAAATCTAAAATCATTATCCAAATCACTTTCGAGAGATTCAAAATGACATAAATAGATTTATTAATCTCTTGGGATCTCTTGTTGAAAAATTTAATAAGTTTTTGGGGATAGAGTCATTTTCAAGAAAAATAATGTATTTCTCTACGTGATTGATTTTATACAAGCATGCTATTGTTTTCTAAGCCAAAATTATGCATTATAGTTTAAACTCGAAAAACAAAATTTATCATAAAAGTCATCAAGATCAAAAGTGTAACACATAATTCGAAAGCATAAGATTATAAATTATCATTACTTCAAATCCTCATGCATAATTAAATCATTATGCATGGGACCAAAACTTTTAATAATTTCATTCATCCTACATCATTATGCATCATCAAGCATGATTTCATTGAACATAAGATATTTTTAATTAAAATTATTTTATTTATTGTAGTAATATATTTTTCTTTTTAAGTGATTCTAACTTTTTATACTTAGTGCTAGGAGTTAACATGCAATTATCATACTCAAATTTTAATTATTATTATTTCAAAATCAATAGAAAGAGAAGCATGATATATTTTTTATAATTTTTTTATTTTTTACTAACTAATTTAAAAATAACTCATAAAAATCATCAAGTAATTTCATAGTAAGGTAAATACATTTCGGGTGAGTTACATACCTTATTGTAAAAAGCCACCTCGTCTTTATTGGTTTGCTCCTCGTCTTCGGATGCTCTCGATTCGTCCTTGAGTGCTTCCTTCTTTTTGACGACTTCTTCTTCAGTTTTATATACTCATCTTTGGAGTGTCTCGGCTTCTTGCGTTTATAGCAAGTAGTTATATTTTTTTAAATTTATTTTTATTCTTTTATTATTGTTTCATGAACTTTTTAAGTTTTATTGTTAAGAGTTCAAAGTTATTATCATTTGAGCTTTCACTTGAGTGGTCTTTTTGAGTCTAAGTGCCATATCCTTCCTGTTCTATGGAAGGTTGTTCTCAAGTTTATCATGTTTATCATATGCCTTGCATGTCATTTCATATATTATCAATGAGCCAATAAGTTCTTCTAGTGGAAAATTGTTTAAGTTCTTTGCTTCTTATATGATAGTTACTTTTGAATCCCATTTTTTAGGAAGAGAACATAAAACTTTATTTACAAGTTAAAAATTTAAAAATCTTTTACCAAGTGTATTTAAACTATTGATGACATCCGTAAAACGGGTGTACATATCAATAATAGTTTTGCTTGGCTTCACAGAACATTTCAAAATCATGTATCAAAATATTAATCTTCGAATTTTTAATTCTATTAGTGCCTTCGTGTGTGATTTCAAGTGTGTGCCAAATCTCATAAGTCATTTCACAAATAGAAACTTGATTGAATTCATTTTTGTCCAAAGTATAAAATAAAGCATTCATAGCTTTGGTGTTCAAAGAGAAAATCTTCTTCTCCAAATCATTCTAATCATTCATTAGAAGAGAAGACTTTTGAAATTCATTTTCAACAGTATTCCATAAATCGAGATTCAATAAAAATAAGAAAACTCTCATCCGACTTTTCCAATAAGTGTAGTCCGTCTTATTGTACATAGGAGGACGAATGATAGAGTAATTCTCTTGAAAGTTGAAAAGAGCCATTTCTCATGAGTGTTAAACCAAATGAGAAAAATATAGCTCTAATACTAATTATTAGGATCGAGTCGGCACTAAGAGGGGGGAGTGAATTAGTGCTTATGTTAAAAATCATATTGGTTCAAAAATCTTTTCATTCGATGAAAACCGATATCGGAAAGATGAGTTTAACTTGAAAGCTCGTTCATAAGTATAGTGAAAGTAGTAAGCAAGTAAGGCAGTTTATAGTAAAGGTAAATAGCAAGAAGTAAATGCAAATAAAGTTTTATAGTGGTTCGATCATTGTGACCTACATCCACTCCCGATTCATCTTCCGTCGAGACCACCGACATTCACTAACGATCTTCCTTCAATGGGTGAAGATCAATTATCCTTTTACACTCTTTCTCCTTTTCACGGGTTTATGAGACAACCCTTACAAGTCTCTCTTTCTTATACCTCACTTCTCCCTTTAGACAAACTTCTAAATACTATGAAGAAGTGATCCTAAATCCTAAGAGAGTTTTTTAATTTTTTAAGTATTCTTTCCCCCTTTCTCAACTCAATTTCATGCTCAATTCTTGCTACTCCATGCAGGAATAGCTGAGGTATTTATAGGCCCCAAATGACTTCAAAATTAGAGCCAAAAAAAGTTTCATCCCAGGTTTTCCAAGTCATAGCGGTACCATCACCTGCAGCATTGACACTAGGCGGTACCACTGCCTAGTCTGACAGTACCATTACCTGACATAGTCTAGGAGACTGTGTCTGAGTGGTACCACCGCCCAGACTAGTGGTACCATCGCCTAGTCTGACAGTATTATTGCCTAACACAGTCTTGTAAATTGTGTCTCAGAGACTGAGCCATTAGTGGTGCCATCGCCTGGACCGGTAGTGCCACCACCTAACCTAACTTTTAGGTCCCTAAATGGGCCTTTCTCTTGGCCCAAAACAATCCCACTTTAGGCCTAGTTGGCCCCTAATTGAGTTGGCTTAAATAAATTCTAAACCAACATAATTACAACCTAAACTAACTCGATTTAGACAAATTAGTACAAAGCACGAATCATCTATTATTCGACATATCATTGGTTCTTCCGGTGCTTTGTTTGATCCTTCGGCACATCGTTCTCTCCTTCGGCGTATTGCCCAATCAGCATGTTGACAGCTGTAACGTCCGATCTCCTTGGTGCAATGTTCAGTCGTCAATGGATCCTTTGGCTCAATGTCCAATCTTCTGACATGTTCCTCTTTAACTGCCCGATGCTTGAATTCAAGACATGAAGCCTTCTGCCGATACGTCAATGGATCCTTTGGCTCAATGTCCAATCTTCTGACATGTTCCTCTTTAACTGCCCGATGCTTGAATTCAAGACATGAAGCCTTCTGCCGATACGTCAATGGATCCTTTGGCTCAATGTCCAATCTTCTGACATGTTCCTCTTTAACTGCCCGATGCTTGAATTCAAGACATGAAGCCTTCTGCCGATACGTCAATGGATCCTTTGGCTCAATGTCCAATCTTCTGACATGTTCCTCTTTAACTGCCCGATGCTTGAATTCAAGACATGAAGCCTTCTGCCGATACGTCAATGGATCCTTTGGCTCAATGTCCAATCTTCTGACATGTTCCTCTTTAACTGCCCGATGCTTGAATTCAAGACATGAAGCCTTCTGCCGATACGTCAATGGATCCTTTGGCTCAATGTCCAATCTTCTGACATGTTCCTCTTTAACTGCCCGATGCTTGAATTCAAGACATGAAGCCTTCTGCCGATACGTCAATGGATCCTTTGGCTCAATGTCCAATCTTCTGACATGTTCCTCTTTAACTGCCCGATGCTTGAATTCAAGACATGAAGCCTTCTGCCGATACGTCAATGGATCCTTTGGCTCAATGTCCAATCTTCTGACATGTTCCTCTTTAACTGCCCGATGCTTGAATTCAAGACATGAAGCCTTCTGCCGATACGTCAATGGATCCTTTGGCTCAATGTCCAATCTTCTGACATGTTCCTCTTTAACTGCCCGATGCTTGAATTCAAGACATGAAGCCTTCTGCCGATACGTCAATGGATCCTTTGGCTCAATGTCCAATCTTCTGACATGTTCCTCTTTAACTGCCCGATGCTTGAATTCAAGACATGAAGCCTTCTGCCGATACGTCAATGGATCCTTTGGCTCAATGTCCAATCTTCTGACATGTTCCTCTTTAACTGCCCGATGCTTGAATTCAAGACATGAAGCCTTCTGCCGATACGTCAATGGATCCTTTGGCTCAATGTCCAATCTTCTGACATGTTCAACTCTGGCCTAACATCTGATTTCTCTTGCTTTAATTAATTTGCCTCTCCTGATTGAAGCTAGTCCTATGTCACTCAAAACACAGATTAGATCATAATATTATCAATTGGTTTCATCATCAAAATCTAAGATTCAACAAGGGGGAGTTTAGTTTAAACTTCATCGATAATTGGTTGTCATCATAAAAAAGGGGGAGATTGTTGATGAAGTCAATTGATAAAATTATGAAGTAATATGTGTTTGAGTGATGCAGGACTAACCTCGATCAAGGAAAGGCAATTCGATTAAAGCAGGAAGAATCAGACATTGGGCCGGAGTAGAACATGTCAAAAGATTAGACATTAGGCCGAAGGAATGGTCGACATACCGGAAGGACTTTGTGTTAGGATCGGAGCGACATTAAGAGGGGGGGGTGAATTAGTGCAGCGGATTAAACTTGTAAATTTGAAAACGATTTCGTAAAATGCAAGGAGATTTCGTTTCGATAGTAACTTGAGTAAAGTGAAAAACGAAAACTTGCTGCTATGTAGATAATGATTGCTGAAAAGTAAGAACTTGGTATGTAGATAATGATTACAGAAAAGTAAGAACTCACACATTCAAGGAACACACCAATTTAAAGTGGTTCGGTCAAAATGACCTACATCCACTTGCGAAGCCTTCTTCGATGAGGCTCCCAACTTCCACTAGCAAATCTCTTTGAAGGGGAAGGACAAATACCCCTCTTATAACCTTTTACAAGTGGTTCACACTCTTACAAGTTTTCAAAGAGAAAGAAGGAGGTGAACACTCAAGCAATTGAAAGCAAGACTTGCTAAAGACTTTCCTAAGGCTTTATCTCAATTTCTTACACCTCAAAGGTTGTAATCTCTACTGAGAATTGAGGGGTATTTATAGGCCTCAAGAGGATTCAAATTTGGGCTCTAAAATTTGAATTCTCTTCGGTTCCCGAGGCTAGCGGTGCCACCGCCTATCAGTGGCGGTGCCACCGCCTGTCAGTTCTGACATTGATAGTGTACTGGGCGGTGCTACCGCCTAGCTCTCGGGTGCTGGGCGGTGCCACCGCCCAGACCGGCGGTTCCACCGCCCGACCTTACTAGTCATTGGTTGGGCTTTAAGTCCGGCCCAAACCAGGTTTCATTTTGGGCCCAATTGGCCCCTAATCAAGATATAGGATTATTTCTTAATCCTAACCTTAATTACATTCAAACTACGTAACTAAAGACATACTCCTAAGCAAGTTTTTAACCGGCGAACTTCAAGTCTTGTTCCGGCGAGCTTTCTGGCGATCTTCCGACGGACTTCTGATACGCCCTTGGATTTCTTTCGACGGACTCCCAGCTGGCTCCCGATCTTGTGGCGAAGTCAACAAGTAGCCGAGCCTTCTCAGTGATCTCTGTGAACCTCCGATGATCTCTTCGGTGGACTTCCGAAAACTCTGATAAGTCCCCGATTTCTTCTCGATTGGTTCCGGCAACATCTCAGACGAATCTTCGGACTCTCAACGAACTCTCGAACACCCATCGAACTTGACTCCGGTAGACTTGCTTTATGTCTTCAAGCTGTCGTAGTTAATCCTGCATACTTATCTCAACATATGGATTAGATAAAACATGACAATTGAATTCATCATCAAAATCCGAGATTCAACAATCTCCCCCTTTTTGAAGATGACAATCAATTGATAACGGAGTTAACCTTAACTCCCCCTATCTATATGCCATACTTGAGATAAGACATTCTTGAATTCAAAGCCTTTGAATTCAACAGACATATTGATAAGTTAAGATGCTTAACCTTATCAATACTCCATCATGATTCCTATCATGATGTATCTCTCTGAAAATGATGTCAAGGCTTGACATCCATTTTCAATTTTTACATTTCAAGTGTAAAAGATAGTAATCGAAGCGATTCATCATATGGTAAGATATCAACATGTAAGATTGCAATGCAAGTTCTTGATATCTTAACATGATGCAATCATGGCATAATGCAAATTTGGCAATTATAGCATCAATTCATGTAAAAATTTCTCATTCAAATATGGCACTCATAGCATCAATTCATATATTTCTCCCCCTTTGTCATCAACAAAAAGAACAATATAAGCAAATTTTAAATATAAGTGAGATGCCATAAGCAAGTTCATGTCATTTTTTAACAAAGAGTGATAGGATACCAAATATACAAACATCTCAAGGAAGACATGACATGGAGATAGCTTTGAAAACTTCTTCGTTTTTATTTGTTATTATTATTATTTTTTACATGATAAGTTTATGAGAGATGCATTTGCTAATTGATTCCATATGTCAAAAATCAATGATATGAATCAAACTCGATATGACATATGCTTATGAAAGCTACATTAAGTTGGAAGAGAATGATGTATCAAGAAAATCTGATTGTTAGGATCAAGAAGATACCAAATCTGAAATTTAACATTTTCATGCATTCGGATAAGGTTTTTCTATAGATTTTCAAAACGCAATCACGAAGATAAAACATGCTTATTATCATGGAAATTTTATATCCAAAACACAAAATTTTCAACATGTTATTAAGGTATGTAGAATCATCATAGCAATTAAGTGATTTGATCATTGAATCAAGAAAGTCCGAAAAATAAATTTAATGAATTCAAGCATTCGGACACATTAACATTCCTAATTCTCTTCTAATGAAATCAAATTGTTCTTCACTTAAAGGCTTTGTAAAAATATCAGCTAGTTGATGTTTAGTATCAATGAACTCTATTACTACATCATGATTAGTGACATGATCTCGTATAAAGTGATATCTAATATCAATATGTTTTGTTCTTGAGTGTTGAATCGGATTCTTTGTTAAACATATAGCACTTGTGTTATCACATTTAATGGGAATATTTTAAGATGAACTTTATAATCTTCTAAGGTGTTTTTCATCCACACAACTTGTGCACAGCATGCACTAGCTACAATATACTCAACTTCGGTTGTTGATAGTGTAACCGAGTTTTGTTTCTTAGATGTCTAGGAAACAAGAGAATGTCCCAAAAATTGACATGTTCCTAATGTGCTTTTTCTATCTAATCTACACCCACCAAAATCTGCATCAGCATAAGCAATTAACTCAAACTTCTCGGTTTTTGGATACCATAATCCTAGATTTGTGGTACCTTTAAGATATCTAAGTATTCTTTTAACTGCTTTGAGATGAGATATCTTAGGGTTTGATTGAAACCTAGCACAAAGTCCTACACTGAATATGATATCTGGTCTAGTTACAGTGAGGTAAAGTAAACTTCCTATCATACCCCTATAAGTTTTTTGATCGAAACTTTCTCCACTTTCATCAACTTCTAATTTAGTGGAGGTGCTCATAGGAGTGTTAATAGCTTTTGAGCTTTCCATATTAAATCTTTTTAGCAAATCTAAAGCATATTTAGTTTGACTAATAAAGATGTCATTTCTTAGTTGCTTAATTTGTAAGCCTAAGAAAAAGGTTAATTCTCCCATCAAACTCATTTCAAATTCAAGACTCATGGTTTTAGCAAAAGATTCATAAAGAGATTCATTTGTAGAGCCAAAGATAATATCATCAACATAAATCTGAACAATGAGAAAATTATTTTCAAAATTCTTGATAAACAATGTAGTATCAACCTTGCCTTTTGTGAAATTATTTTCAATAAGAAAAGAACTAAGTCTCTCATACCAAGCCCTTGGAGCTTGTTTTAAACCATAGAGAGCTTTAGTTAATTTAAACACATGATTAGGGAGGCTATTATTTTCAAATCCGGGAGGTTATTCAACATAAACTTCTTCGGAAATAAAGCCATTTAGAAAAGCACTTTTAACATTCATTTGAAACAACTTAAAATTATTATTACTAGCATAGGCAAGGAGCATCCTTATGGCTTCTAATCGAGCCACAGGAGCGAAGGTTTCTTTATAATCGATACCTTCTTCTTGGTTGAAACCTTTGGCCACTAATCTAGCCTTGTTTCTAACCACGATACCATATTCATCTTGCTTGTTTCTAAAGACCCATTTAGTACCAATAACTAAATGGTCATTTGGCCTAGGAACAAGCTTCCACACCTTATTTCTCTCAAATTGATTTAACTCATCATGCATTGCGATAATCCATGAATCATCTTTCATGGCTTCGTCAATACATTTAGGTTCAATTTGGGAGAGAAAAGCGGCGTTGGCACAAAAATTTTTAAGAGAAGAACGTGTTTGAACCCCCTTAGATGTGTCTCCTAGGATTAGCTCCTTAGGATGAGCATCTACATACTTCCAATCCTTGGGTAAGGATGTTTCGGAAGTGGATGCATCCAAGTTGCTAGTTGGAGAAGGGGTTTCATTTAAATTCAAGGAATCGAAATTAACATCATCATCAAGATCATTTTTCTTGATTTCGGAAATCTCATTGAAAACAACATGAATGGATTCTTCTATAATTAAAGTTCTTTTATTGAAGATACGAAAAGCTTTAGAAACCGAAGAATAACTAAGGAAAATTCCTTCATCGAATTTAGCATCAAATTTTCCTAAGGCATCTTTTTAATTCAAGATAAAACACTTACACCCAAAAACTTTAAAATATGAAACATTAGGTTTTTGTTTTTCCACAACTCATAGGGAGTTTTGGTGAGTAAAGGTCTTACTAGAACTCTATTCAAAATATAGCATGCAGTGTTTATGGCTTCGGCCCAAAAATATTTGGGTAGGTTATGTTCATTCAACATGGTTCTCGCCATTTCTTGTAAATTTCTATTTTTTCTTTCTACTACTCCATTTTGTTGAGGATTTCTTGGAGTAGAGAAGTTGTGATTATATCCATTAATTCACAAAATTCTTGAAAATCACGGTTTTGAAATTCACCACCATGATCACTTCTAATTGACGAAATCATATAACCCTTTTCATTTTGGACAAGTTTACAAAACTTGGTAAAATATCTAAAGCATTCATTTTTGTATTTTAAGAAATAAGTCCATGTGTATCTACTATAGTCATCTACAATGACAAAGGCGTATTTGCTACCTCCTAGACTTGATGTAGAGATAGGTCCAAACAAGTCCATATGGATCAATTGTAAGGGCCTAGAGGTACTTATTTGATTCTTAAATTTGAAACTACCCTTAATTTGTTTTCCTAATTGACAAGCATCACACACATTATCTTTGATGAACTTGATATGAGGAATTCCTCTTACAAGTTCTTTGGATGATATTTGAGTGATTAGTTTCATGCTAGCATGACCTAATCTCCTATGCCAAAGCCAAGCATCCTCATTCAAAACCGTGAAACACATTTCATTACAAAGATCATTGATGTCAATAGTGTATATGTTATTTTGTTTTAATGCAATCATAGATGTGTTTTTATATGGTTTTTCAATGATGTAAGCATTAGATTCAAATTTGACAATATATCCTTTATCACATAATTGACTAATGCTCAAGAGGTTATGTTTTAAACCATCAACTAACAAAACATCTTCAATAAAGAAGTTGGATTTGTTACCTATGGTTCCTTTGCCAATGATTTTACCCTTATTGTTGTCTCCGAAGGTGACATAGCCTTCGTCTATGCTAGTGAGCTTAGAGAATTGAGATGGATCTCCGGTCATATGCCTTGAGCATCCACTATCAAGGTACCATCTCTTGCTCCTAGCTTGTGATGGTGTATGTTTCTATAAGAAAGGATTATTTTTAGGAACCCATTTACTTTGAGTGCCTGAAAAACTAATCTAACTTGTTTATCATGTTGCATAGAATTGATTATGGTTCCTTTAGGAACCCAAATCAGTTTGTTTGGACTAGTTTTCTTGAATGGACATTGATAAGTTTTATGTCCATATTTGCAACAAAAGTTACATTTGCTTTGGTGCCGAACATGTAAGATAGGGCCTTTTATGAAGGTGGTTGGATTTTGGTGAGAACTTCTCACAAATCCGATTCCACTTCTTTTAGGAACGTGACCCTTATTTGTAAGGATCATGTTCAAAGACTTGCTACCAACCTCGAATTTCTTCAAGGTGTCCTTAAGTAGCAAGTTCTCCTTTTGGAGAGTTTCTAGATCATGGCATTTTATAAATGGAGCTAAACTATCAGGATATTCAGATTTTAATTTATCGAAATTACAAGTAAAACTATTATGCTCCTTTTTTAGCAATTTGTATTTTCTACTAATAGTTTTGCATTCATCAATAAGTCATGGAAGGCATTTAATAATTCATCAAATGATAAATCTGCATCAATTAAATTGGTTACCTCCTCTCCGATGGCCATTAGGGCATAGTAAGCAACTTGCTCGGTGTTGGACTCCTCTTCTTCGGACGCGCTTGAGTCATCCCACGTTGCTTTGAGCGCCTTCTTCTTTGGTGTTCTTTTCTTGACTTGGGGACATTCACTTTTGTAGTGTCCCGGTTTCTTGCATTCGTAGCAAATAACTTGGTCCTTCTTGGGTTCAAATTTATTTTTTGTGTCATTTTTAAACTTGTTTCTTTTAATGAATTTTTTAAATCTTCTTGTTAGAAGTGCCAAGTCATCGTCAAAGTCCTCATCACTTGAGTTCTCTCTCAAGTGGTCTTTCTTGAGTTCTAAGTGTCATATCCTTCCTATTCTTTGGAAGGATGTCTTCTTGCTCTTCATAAGCTTTGCAAGTCATTTCGTAGGTCATTAATGACCCGATTAATTCTTCAAGGAGGGAAGTTGTTTAAATCTTTAGCCTCTTGAATAACAGTGACTTTAGGGTCCCAACTCTTAGGAAGGGATCTTAGAATCTTATTTACGAGCTCAAAATCCGAAAAACTTTTACCGAGTCCTTTTAGACTATTGACGACATCCGTGAAACGGGTGTACATGTCGCCATAGTCTCGCTCGGTGTTTGCCATCCGAGAAAGTTCAAATGAATGTATCAAGTTGATTTTGCTCTTTCACTCGACTTGTGCCTTCGTGAGTCATTCAAAGAGTGTATGCCAAATATCAAACGTGGTTTCACAAACCGAACACGGTTTGAACTCGTTTGTTAATTATCAAGTGCACCAAAATAAGGCAATTCATACGCCTTTGCATTAAGACAAATGCTTCTTTTCCAAGTCATTCCAATCGATCATTGGAAGAAAAGACTTCGAAAATCCATTTTCGACAAGATTCCAAAGTTTCAAACCATAAAATAACGGAATCCTCATATCGGGTCTTCCATATGGTAGTCCGTCCCATTGAACATGGGTGGACGTGTGATAGAATGACCCTCTTGGTTTCTGGGCGGTGCCACCGCCTAGCTCTCGGGTGCTGGGCGGTGCCACCGCCTAGCTCTCGGGTGCTGGGCGGTGCCACCGCCTAGCTCTCGGGTGCTGGGCGGTGCCACCGCCTAGCTCTCGGGTGCTGGGCGGTGCCACCGCCTAGCTCTCGGGTGCTGGGCGGTGCCACCGCCTAGCTCTCGGGTGCTGGGCGGTGCCACCGCCTAGCTCTCGGGTGCTGGGCGGTGCCACCGCCTAGCTCTCGGGTGCTGGGCGGTGCCACCGCCTAGCTCTCGGGTGCTGGGCGGTGCCACCGCCTAGCTCTCGGGTGCTGGGCGGTGCCACCGCCTAGCTCTCGGGTGCTGGGCGGTGCCACCGCCTAGCTCTCGGGTGCTGGGCGGTGCCACCGCCTAGCTCTCGGGTGCTGGGCGGTGCCACCGCCTAGCTCTCGGGTGCTGGGCGGTGCCACCGCCTAGCTCTCGGGTGCTGGGCGGTGCCACCGCCTAGCTCTCGGGTGCTGGGCGGTGCCACCGCCTAGCTCTCGGGTGCTGGGCGGTGCCACCGCCTAGCTCTCGGGTGCTGGGCGGTGCCACCGCCTAGCTCTCGGGTGCTGGGCGGTGCCACCGCCTAGCTCTCGGGTGCTGGGCGGTGCCACCGCCTAGCTCTCGGGTGCTGGGCGGTGCCACCGCCTAGCTCTCGGGTGCTGGGCGGTGCCACCGCCTAGCTCTCGGGTGCTGGGCGGTGCCACCGCCTAGCTCTCGGGTGCTGGGCGGTGCCACCGCCTAGCTCTCGGGTGCTGGGCGGTGCCACCGCCTAGCTCTCGGGTGCTGGGCGGTGCCACCGCCTAGCTCTCGGGTGCTGGGCGGTGCCACCGCCTAGCTCTCGGGTGCTGGGCGGTGCCACCGCCTAGCTCTCGGGTGCTGGGCGGTGCCACCGCCTAGCTCTCGGGTGCTGGGCGGTGCCACCGCCTAGCTCTCGGGTGCTGGGCGGTGCCACCGCCTAGCTCTCGGGTGCTGGGCGGTGCCACCGCCTAGCTCTCGGGTGCTGGGCGGTGCCACCGCCTAGCTCTCGGGTGCTGGGCGGTGCCACCGCCTAGCTCTCGGGTGCTGGGCGGTGCCACCGCCTAGCTCTCGGGTGCTGGGCGGTGCCACCGCCTGTCAGTTCTGACACTGACAGTGTACTGGGCGGTGCTACCGCCCAGTCCAGCGGTGCCACCGCCTAGCTCTCGGGTGCTGGGCGGTGCCACCGCCTGTCAGTTCTGACACTGACAGTGTACTGGGCGGTGCTACCGCCCAGTCCAGCGGTGCCACCGCCTAGCTCTCGGGTGCTGGGCGGTGCCACCGCCTGTCAGTTCTGACACTGACAGTGTACTGGGCGGTGCTACCGCCCAGTCCAGCGGTGCCACCGCCTAGCTCTCGGGTGCTGGGCGGTGCCACCGCCTAGCTCTCGGGTGCTGGGCGGTGCCACCGCCTAGCTCTCGGGTGCTGGGCGGTGCCACCGCCTAGCTCTCGGGTGCTGGGCGGTGCCACCGCCTAGCTCTCGGGTGCTGGGCGGTGCCACCGCCTGTCAGTTCTGACACTGACAGTGTACTGGGCGGTGCTACCGCCCAGTCCAGCGGTGCCACCGCCTAGCTCTCGGGTGCTGGGCGGTGCCACCGCCTAGCTCTCGGGTGCTGGGCGGTGCCACCGCCTGTCAGTTCTGACACTGACAGTGTACTGGGCGGTGCTACCGCCCAGTCCAGCGGTGCCACCGCCTGTCAGTTCTGACACTGACAGTGTACTGGGCGGTGCTACCGCCCAGTCCAGCGGTGCCACCGCCTAGCTCTCGGGTGCTGGGCGGTGCCACCGCCTGTCAGTTCTGACACTGACAGTGTACTGGGCGGTGCTACCGCCCAGTCCAGCGGTGCCACCGCCTAGCTCTCGGGTGCTGGGCGGTGCCACCGCCTAGCTCTCGGGTGCTGGGCGGTGCCACCGCCTGTCAGTTCTGACACTGACAGTGTACTGGGCGGTGCTACCGCCCAGTCCCAAGCGGTGCCACCGCCTAGCTCTCGGGTGCTGGGCGGTGCCACTGCCCAGGACCGACGGTTCACACCGCCTAGCTCTCGGGTGCTGGGCGGTGCCACCGCCCGACCTTACTAGTTACTGGTTGGGCTTTAAGTCGGCCCAAACCAGGTTTCATTTTGGGCCCAGTTGGCCCTAATCAAGATATATGATTATTTCTTAATCCTAACCTTAATTACATTCAAACTAGTAACTAAAGAACATACTCCTAAGCAAGTTTTTAACCGGCGAACTTCAAGTCTTGTTCCGGCGATCTTCCGACGGACTTCCGATACGCCCTTGGATTTCTTCCGACGGACTCCCAACTGGCTCCCGATCTTGTGGCGAAGTCAACAAGTAGCCGAGCCTTCTTGGTGATCTCTGCGAACCTCTGATGATCTCTTCGGCGGACTTCCGAAAACTCCGATAAGTCCCCGATTTCTTCTCGATTAGTTCCGGCAACATCTCCGACGAATCTTCGGACTCTCAACGGACTCTCGAACACCCATCGAACTTGACTCCGGTAGACTTGCTTTATGTCTTCAAGCTGTCGTAGTTAATCCTGCATACTTATCTCAACATATGGATTAGATAAAACATGACAATTGAATTCATCATCAAAATCCGAGATTCAACACTTTGGCCATGAGTTTAGGAATCAGGCCGAAGGATCGAACACTGCACCAAAGAGATCGGAAGTTGCGGAAGGTCAAGATGCTAATTGGGTAATACACTAAAGGATCGGACGAAGCGTTGGATGAACCAATGACATGCCGGATAACATAGAATTCATGCTTGTAATCATGTGTGTTTAAATCGAGTTAGTTTAGGACTAATTGAGTTAATTTTGGGGTAAAATAATGCTAACTTAATTAGGGGCCCATTGGGTCTGAGTTGGGGCTATTTTGGGCCAAGTAAAAGACTCATTCAATGACCCTTAGCTAGCCAGGCAATGGTACCACTAGGGTTGGCAGTGGCACCACTTGAGGCTTGACCTCCCAAGCTGTTTGGGTGGTGGTACCACCTAGACTAGCGATGGTACCGCTTGAAAATAGTCTCCGAGATTATGCTATATGGTGGTACCGCTAGATTGGGCGATGGTATCACCCAATCTCAGACTAACAAGTGATGGTATCGCTAATTGTCAATCTAGTAGGCGGTGGTACCGCCCAGTATTAGCGGTGGTACCGCCAATACCTTGAAAACTTGAGATAAGACTATTTTAGCTCTAAGTTTGAATTCATTTAGGGACTACAAGTATCCCAATCTTTCTTGCTTGACAAAGCAAGAAAGTAGAACAAAATTCTATGATTCTAAGGTTGTAAACTCTTTTAAAGTTTAGAATCCCTCCTCATAGAGCTTAGAGATAGTCCTAAAGGAGGTGTGTGAGGGAATTATTGTAAAGAGGGGTGTAAAGGTTCTCCCCTGAGCCTGTGAAAATGAGAAAGAGTTATAAGGTTAGTTGATCTTTGCCCATTAGAAAGAAGATCAGTAGTGGAAGCTGGTGGCCTTAAGTGAAGAGAAATCGGGAGTAGACGTAGGTCACAACGACCGAACCACTATAAATCGGTTTATAATTTCTATTCTACTTTTCATTTCATTACAAACTAATTTATTTACTATGCTTACAAACATTTTCAACTTAAACATTTTTCCCATATGAGTTTCATCGAACGAGATTTTCGAATCTACGTAATTTTTCAAATCTACGTAATTTTTCAAAAATAGTAATTCACTCCCGTAGTGCTGATACAATCCTAATAGGCCACACACCCCCAAACTAGGGTAGTCTATTGAGGGGGAGAGGAGAGGGAGGAGTATAAGAGGGGCAGCCAAGAGGTGACTAACCTTTGCCACCTTTTGGCCCCTTTGATTTATAGAGGTTCCTACCACTTAACCCTTATGGATCTTGCCCTATTGGTTATTGGATCTTTATCCAATTACCCAAGCCTCTTAGATTAGTGGATCTCTATCCAGTAATCTCTATTTAGTCTAATTGGATCTCACCTAAAAGATCCAATAATTCAAGAGCTTATTGGATATCCAATAAGATATGAGCTCCAACAGATAGCTCTACTCGTCGTAACACCTACCATATGAGTGTGACCCTCTATGACTAATATTAAGCTGGCCATAAGTCATACATACCAAAACTCCTTCTAAATCAGTGAATTATTATCTCCATAATAATTCACTCGACTCATTGACTATGGACATACTAGGCCACTATGTCATAGTACCCTAACGATATAGGGGGATCCAAACCAGTAGATCTGTCTAACCTTATTTACCATGTATCTATAGTCCTTTATCTATCTAATATCCTATTGATCGTATATCGGGTATGGTGCTATCAAGCCTATACAGAATCTACTCGAGTCTTGCTCTAATCGAATTCTCTCGGAGAACTCCTTCTCTTCCAATCTGAATGACCATGGCCAAAGATTTGCCTGAGTAAGAATATATAAAATATTATTCTAATGACACCGAGAGCGGATGATCCTCTATCGACATTCAATT